>SMDT01000831.1:0-133388 GCA_005392925.1 Aquilaria sinensis
CAAGCAAATTCATGGTATTGATTATGATGAAACTTTTTCACCAGTTGCTATGCTTAAATCCATCCGAATTTTGTTTGCTATTGCTACACACTATGATTATGAGATATGGCAAATGGATGTCAAAACTGCATTCCTAAATGGAAAGCTACTTGAGGATGTGTACATGACACAACCTGATGGTTTTGTCACTCCTGAGAATGCCAATAAAGTGTGCAAATTGCAAAGGTCCATTTATGGACTGAAGCAAGCTTCTCGAAGTTGGAATCTTCGTTTTGATGATGCAATCAAAGAGTTTGGTTTTATCAAAAATGAAGATGAACCTTGTGTCTACAAGAAGGTTAGTGGGGAGCGCTATTGTCTTCTTGGTGTTGTATGTAGATGACATACTACTCATCGGGAATGACATTCCTGAGCTACAGTCTGTGAAGACTTGGCTAGGGAAATGTTTCTCTATGAAGGACTTGGGTGAAGCAGCCTATGTGTTAGGCATCAGGATCTATAGAGATAGATCTAGAAAGCTTCTTGGCCTAAGTCAAAGTACATATATTGACAAGGTGCTAAAGAGGTTTAGCATGCAAGATTCCAAGAAAGGATTCTTGCCCATGTCACATGGTATCACTCTTTCTAGATCTCAGTGTCCGAGTACACCCGAGGAGAGAGAGCGCATGAGTAAGATTCCATATGCCTCAGCAATTGGATCTATCATGTATGCCATGATATGTACTCATCCCGATGTCTCATATGCTTTGAGCATGACGAGTAGGTACCAATCGAACCCCGGTGAGAGTCACTGGACAGCTGTTAAGAACATCCTTAAGTACTTACGAAGGACTAAGGATGCATTCTTGGTCTTTGGAGGTGAAGATGAGCTCGTTGTAAGGGGTTACACCGATGCAAGCTTCCAATCCGATAAGGATGATTTTAGATCGCAATCTGGTTATGTGTTTTGTATTGGTGGTGGTGCTGTGAGCTGGAAGAGTTCAAAGCAAGAGACAGTAGCTGACTCTACAACAGAATCTGAGTACATTGCCGCCTCTGATGCTGCAAAGGAGGCAGTTTGGATCAAGAAGTTCATCACTGAACTTGGAGTGGTTCCAAGCATTGTTGACCCGATAGAGCTCTATTGTGACAACAATGGAGCAATCGCACAAGCTAAGGAACCTCGATCTCACCAGCAATCCAAACACATACTCCGACGCTATCATCTCATCAGGGAGATCATCGAGAGGGGTGATGTAAGGATATGCAGGACTTCGATAGACAGCAACATTGCTGATCCATTGACAAAGCCCCTTACGCAGCAGAAGCATGATAGCCATTCTAGGTCCATCGGTATTAGATACATGGATGATTGGCTTTTAGTGCAAGTGGGAGATTGTTAGTGTTGTGCCCAAAAAGCCAATCATGAGATGATTGTATTTTTTGCACATTGAGTCATGATATTTTATTAAGGCATTAATCCAGCAATTATGTTGTGTTGTTTTGTTTCTGCGTAACGTAATAAACATAATTGTAACCCTAGAATAATGATATTCTTAAACGTCCCTGGTCTAGTATTAGTGTGGAGCGGAGGTTGCAATAATACATAATGACTAGCATATGTGGAGACTAATATGAGATATGTAGTCTACATATGGGTACAAGTTGGAGAACTTGTGTACTGGACCGACCCACCATTGAGAACACTTCATGGATCGCTTATATGAGTGTCATAAGTGATTCTCATAGTGATCATGGTATATGTAGTCCTTCAACCTAAGATCATCAAGGTTCCCTACATGTGAGTCACATACTTTGATACTTTCCTTTGTTGCTCGTAACTGAGTGAACTTGAAGGAGGTCATTGGGTATGTCACATATCATGCGGAGGGATTTGTATGATCAAGATAGGATTTGTCCTTCCTATGTAACGGGAGTGATATCTTCGGGCCCCTTGATAGAGTGGAGACTTAGAAAATGCATGGCCATGCTCGGATGAGTTGATATATGATATCAATGTCATCAGTTTAAGTTGGTCTCTACTCGGTAATCAAGAGGGGGAACCAAAGATTGGGCTATACGAGAGTGACACATTCCATGTCTCGTGTGCTTAGTCTTGATATCTTGGACAAAGGGACAATGGCATATATCGGGGTGATGATCATAAAGGTTTAGTCGAATCATCGACAATCTTTTGTCACTTGTAGGTAGCAATGATGTGTTGCTAGACACCGCTCATTGCTTATGATCATAAATGTGATTTATGATCATTGTCAACATGGCAAAGAGCCTATTGGGTCGCACACATAGAGCTATTTGGATCATTAGAGTGCATGGGCTAATTATTTGGGTTATGGTTTCACTTTAATTTCATATTAATAATGGGCCAAAAAGTTGAGCCATTATTAAGCCCGAAATTAAATCCTAATTGGATTAGGGCTTTGAAACCCACTAGGCCTGGAAGTTGAGTCTCACTATAAATACAACTTTTAAGTGAGAAATTCGCAGGTCTCCTTGCCCTAGCCTCCCAAAAGGACAGCCACACTCTTCTCTTGCAATTCCTTGGAGGACGCAAGCTAGCACTGCGAGCGCAAGAGAAACGCATCTGCCGGGACGTGGTGGAAGCGTGGTGATCCCGAGAGGCTCGTGTGGATACCATAGAGAGCCTGAACACGTCAACTGTTCAGGTTTTGTGATTCGACTCTACAGTTGAGTGAGAGATCTCAACCGAAAATTAGGTATGAAATTTTCGAACACCCGGTTTACCCCGTTTCACTTGGATCCTGGAGGGTTTCGGTTAAATTCCGCTGCGCTGTTTGGCTCCCGAAACCCAACAACGCCATCATTTGGCGCCGTCTGTGGGAAACCAATCCCAGGCTGTTGTTGTTGAAAACTCGGCGTTCTAAGGGCCAAGGACTTCCGAGGTCCCCGTCCGCGCCAGAGGACCAATCGACGACCAAACCATCATGGCAGGGGCTTCCTACCTGAGGGCGAATGTCCTCTAACTATTACCATGGCCTTCCTGCTCGAATTCTCACGCTCTGTCATGGTCAAAGAGACGTAGCAGTTAGACCAAAGATGGCCGCAGCTAAATTCCGGCCGAGGCTCCTCTTCATCACTACCTCGTCGGAGAAGAGTCTCGTGTTGACTCACAGGAGTATGGGAAGCGGAGATCGACGAGAAGAGTCCTCGGTGGGAAACATACCCATCAGGACACGACCTACGGGAGAAACAGGGTTAAAGTGACCCAGACTTCCCCGCCGAAGGAGTTCCGCACCCGAAGAGTAGTCGCCATCTCCTTGGCAACAAGGTCAGGTACCTCCTGCTGCAAAAAGCTGTCTACGCCATGGTGCCGGCTTCTAGTATGGCAGATGGTAGGGGACTATAGCACAAAGGGTCCAACTTCAGCAAAATACCATAAGGGTGTGACAAAGCTCATCCGAAAGTGCGATGCAGTGCGTATTGAAAACACACCTCTTTGAGGCAATGCCGAAGAAGCAGACAGCCTGACCAGGACCAAGAAATACCAAAATAGCGAGCCATCCGAGCATGGCAACGCTGAATATAGTAACTTCGGATGAAGGGAGGAAAGATCCTCCGAAAAGGAATGTCGCAACCGAAGAAGTCCTAAAGAAAACCCTCATGAAGCGGTAAAAAGTGCGAAGACGTTCCAGATGACATCTCCTAATTAAGGAGATTTTATTATGGCAAGGGTATGCAAGTCTGTTACAAAAAAGTATCGGCAAATAAGCGGTGCAAGACACTTCGCCTAGGAAGCGTGAAAATTGCCAAAGACACGCTAGCACCCAAAGACTGCCTTCGGAGTGGATAACCCCGAACGACTACATTTTGCCTCTTTGCAGTATGGGACATAGACCTCACCAGGCCACCCCCGATAACACCTGAAGGAGTGAAGCTCTGTGTAGTAGCAGTGGACTACTTCACTAGGTGGAACGAGGCAGAACCCCTAACAACCACCCCGGCAAAAGATATACAAAAGTTCATCTAAAAGAACATGATATGCAGTTTTGGCATACCGACGGTGATAGCGGCCGATAATGGTCCCTAGTCTATGAACAAGGGATTCTAAGAATTCATCACCAACGTCAGAAACGCACTCCGCCCTACTAGCTCAGCCCCAGAGCAACAGACAAAGTTGAGGTAACCAACAGAACTATAAAGAGGGACTATTAAAAAGGGTTGGGAAAAACAAAGGGAAGGTTGTTGGATTTCAGGAGCCAAACAGTGCAGCGGAATTTAACCGAAACCCTCCAGGATCCAAGTGAAACGGGGTAAACCGGGTGTTCAAAAATTTTCATACCTAATTTTCGGTTGAGATCTCTCACTCAACTGTAGAGTTCAATCACAAAACCCGATTTAGGGTTTCAATAGTAGCTCTGATACCGCTGTTGGGTTTCGGGAGCTAAACAGGGCAGCTGAATTTAACCGAAACCCTCCAGGATCCAAGTGAAACGGGGTAAACCGGGTGGTAAAAAATTTTCATACCTCATTTTCGGTTAAGATCTCTCACTCAACTGTAGAGTCGAATCACAAAACCTGAACAGTTGACGTGTTCAGGCTCTCTATGGTATCCACACGAGCCTCTCGGGATCACCACGCTTCCAGCACGTCCCGGCAGATGCGTTTCTCTTGCACTCGCAGTGCTAGCTTGCGTCCTCTAATGAATTGCAAGAGAAGAGTGTGGCTGCCCTTTTGGATGCTAGGGGAAGGAGACCTACGAATTTCTCACTTAAAAGTTGTATTTATAGTGAGACTCAACTTCCAGGCCTAATGGGTTTCAAAGCCCTAATCCAATTAGGATTTAATTTCGGGCTTAATAATGGCTCAACTCTTTGGCCCATTATTAATACAAAATTAAAGTGAAACCATAACCCAAATAATTAGCCCATGCACTCTAATGATCCAAATAGCTCTATGTGTGCGACCCAATAGGCTCTTGCAATGTTGGCAATGATCATAAATCACATTTATGATCATAAGCAATGAGCGGTGTCTAGCAACACATCATTGCTACCCAAGTGACAAGATTGTCGATGATTCGACTAAACCTTTATGATCATCATTGATAGATGTCATTGTCCCATTGTCCAAGATATCAAGACTAAGCACGAGACATGGAATGTGTCACTCTCGTATAGCCCAATCTTTGGTTTCTTGATTACCGAGTTGACTAACTTAAGCTGATGGCATTGATATCGTATATCAACTCATCCGAGCAGGGCCATGCATTTTCTAAGTCTCACTCTATCAAGGGGCCCGAAGATATCACTCCCGTTACATAGTAGGGACAAATCCCATCTTGATCATACAAATCCCTCCACATGATATGTGACATACCCAATGACCTCCTTCAAGTTCACTTAGTTATGAGCAACAAAGGAAAGTATCAAAGTTTGTGACTCACATGTAGGGAACCTTGATGATCTTAGGTCGAAGGACTACATATACCATGATCACTATGAGAATCACTTATGACACTCATATAATGATCCATGTAGTGTTCTCATGGTGGGTCGGTCCAGTACACAAGTTCTCCAACTTGTACCCATATGTAGACTACATATCTCATATTAGTCTTCACATATGCTAGTCGTTATGTATTATTGCAACCCGCTCCACAATAATACTAGACCAGGGACGTTTAAGAATATCATTATTCTAGGGTTACGATTATGTTTGTTAAGTTGCACAAAAACAAAACAACAAACATAATTGTTGGATTAATGGCTTAATAAAATATCATGACTCAATGTGAGAAAATACAATCATCTCATGATTGGCTTTTGGGCACAACACTAACAAAGATGGCCAGGAGAACTTCCGGATGAACTAAGGAGATACTAGACAACTCCCCGAGGGGCCACGAGGGACACACCTCTCCAGTACAAAGGCCATTATCCATTCGAAGTAGTACGGCCAGCAGCTAGAATACAAGTGTTCGATGAAAGAGGAAACGACCTCGAGTTGAAAACTAAGTTCAACCTAGTTGACGAACACAGAAAAATGGCCAGGCTCGGAAGAAAGGCCTTCCAGCATAAGTAGCCAGGAGCGCAAACCTGTATGACAGGCCAAAAGGAATAGGGAAAGGAGACCTCGTTCTCCGAAAGGCTGAGTCCGAACCCTGAAAACCGACCCATGGGGCACCTCGGCCAAATGGGAAATGGCCCTACATTTGGTCCTAGAAGAGGTCCGAAAGGGAGTATACAAGCTTGCTGGCACCGAATGAGGAAAACTGAAAAATGCACGGCACTCGGAGGCGTTAAATAAAATCTATAGTTAGAATTTCATATGAGAAATTGTACAAGTGAGAAATTTTCTCTAAGTACAGAAGTTTTCCCCTATCTGAAAATACTTGCCGAGAAAATGTGAAGTCCATCGACTCCTGAAAGTCTTGTTCTCCTCATTGATAGGGTTATGTGCCCAAAAAAGGTGAAGTCCATCGACTCCCGAAAGTCTTGTTTTCCTTCTGAAGATTGATTGGGTTGTATGCCCAAAAAAGGTGAAGTCTACTGAATAAGGCCGACAGGCTAAAATTTTCCTAAGGGAACTTCGCCAGCAATGAACGTTTACCTGAAGATTGGCTGAGGAAACAAGCGAAACATGCCTTTCCGAAGTCCCTTGATCGAAAGTGGTCGGGACAATTAGGAAACAAAAATTGCTCGAAAGACTTAACTAAATCATGAAGGAAAATTTATTGAAGGAGGTCTTAAGTACAAGAAGAAGGTCACAAGAAGAAAAATACAAAGCAAAAGAGGAAGGCAAAGGCCCTAGAATATCTAAGGGTCCCCAGCGTCATGGGAAGCTCTGGCTCCTGTGTCTTTAGCTGCCGCCTTCAGTGCAGAAGGAGGAGCAAACGCCAGATTGAGGAAGTCGAGTTTAGACCAAGTCCACCGAGGCCCCTCGGGAATATCCAGGGCAGCCAAAAAAGAAGGGTTGAGGTCCGGCTATCTCTTCAGAAATTGGTGACGAGCTAGGCAGAAGCCATCCAGAAAGGCAACCATAGTCGCCTGAACGGTCTTGTCTTTCTCGACGTCCAGATCGTCCACCTCATTCTGAAGATCCGAAACCTCCTTCCGAAGGTCTTCGACCTCCTTCTCCAGCTCCTGTATCTTCTTCTTCTTCTTTGAATCCTTCTCCAGCGAGTCGACCTTGGCTTGGAGTTCAGCATTCTCAGCCATCGCCTTCGCCAAAAGGGAAGATTCCCCTTCTTTTTCCTTTTGAAGGATCTCGTTGGCTGAAGTTAGGCTCACTACTTTGTCACCAAGGTCAGACATCTTCTTGGAAAAATCCTTCAAGAGCTCCTCTTGGCCCTTCAAGAATTCCTCCCAAAGATTGGCAACCCTTTCCTTGGCTATGCAGCTCAACTCGGCGTTCGTCACAACCGAGTTAGCACAAAAAACCTTGGCCTTCTCAAGTTTACCTTCAGCCCAACCTCATACCAAAGACTGCTTTGCTACCCAAGCTCGAAGGTATCCACTATACCCTAGGAGCTGCAAAAAAGAAGGTACTTAGTGAAATTTACACAAAGAAAGCCAAAACACTTAGACAAAAAAATGGGAGGAAAAATGAAGGAGCCTGAGGAATTACTTGAGCAGCATGCTCGGAAACTCTAGCGGCAAGGGAGTCCTCAGAAGCGCACTCCTCAGCAATCACCTTGAAGGAGGCCTGAATGAGCACCCCCCTCACCATCTGGGGAGCCATTTCCCGGCAGTCCTCGGAGAATAGGTTCATGTCCTCCGTAAAAGACCAGAACGGCTCCCTTGGGACCTTGTCCTTTGGGACGTGGGAATCCCAAAGAGCCCGCCTACGGGCATGTTCAACCATCCAAGCTGAGGGCCCTAGATCCTTTGAAGAAGTTGAAAACATAAATCAGACAAAGCCCCTTAACTCTATAGAGTTATGACGATATAAGTATCAAAACGGGGGGCAGGAGACAAACCTGGCGCGACCTCAGTATAGTCGTCATCAGAGTCCCAGACCTCTTCCACATCGGTAGGAACATGTTTGCCTTTATCCCTTTGGCGTTTTTCTAGCTCCTCGGTAGAAGGACTCCCCGCTAAAGAGCCTACAAGATCTATCGATGTGGCAGGGCTCAAAGAAGCAAGAAGGGCAATCACCCCGGAAGGAACCTCGACCGTAGTTTCAAGCTCGGCGAGAGTTGCAACCTTGGTGGAAGTTGCAATGACATCGCCAACCTTAGTGGAAGTAGCAATGATGTCACCAACCTCGATAGAAGTTGCAATGACATCGCCAACCTTAGTGGAAGTAGCAATGATGTCACCAACCTCGATAGAAGTTGCAATGACACCAACTCCCGCCGCATCCTCCGAGGGTGGAAGAAGGATGTCCTTCTTCACCTTCTTGACCGAAAACGGTCAGCTCCCAGTAGTCTTGCACCTCTTAGAGATGCCTTTCTTCATTTGCTCTCCCTTCTCGGCCTGACCAAGGAAGAGAGACTTATAGTAGGCAACAGACTCGTCGCCCATCTCTGAAAAATAGGGAAAAGATCAGCGTGAGTCCAAACAGGCACTTATGCTGAAAACTTTGAGAGAAAACTTACTTTCAAAAAAGGCCTCATAAGTGAGCTCGCTTCGAAGGAACTTCACCAGCCAAGAGTCCTTCCCCTCGGTAGCAGGAGCTGGCATGCCAAGATCCGTCTTGTGCTCTGTAACCACCCCCAACTCCTGAAGAACCTCCTTGGTCATGAGTTTCCACATGATCGGGAAAGGGTTGAGGGAATGTGGAGGGACCTCGGCATCCCAATCGGCGACAGCACGGATACGTCTGTCGAAGTCTGCAAACCTCACCGCCAACTCAGGAGTTAGCAACTTCTTGGGATCAATGACATCCATCTCCAGCTTTCCCCGAGCCCGCTTAGTCACAACATGCGACTAGGCCTCCGCCACCTTTAGGAAGAAGAATTTCCTTTGCCACCCTCGCCAACTATCTTTGGTAGCGAAGGTGAACATGAATTTTTTGATCCCAGATCCCCAAGGTAGCATGAAATAAAAGCCAACCTTCGGAACTGGATAGAGCTTGTAATACTGCATGAACAGGATAAAATGGGGTTCTACCCCGAAGACCCCACACATGCAGAGAAAGGCATTGAAAAAGCAGTACTAGTTGGGAGGAAGTTGATTCACGGCTATGCCATGAAATTGGAAAAAGTCACAAATCATCTTCGCTGGAGGATACTGAAGTTCGGCCTTCAGTTGGGCTCGAAAAATGATAACCTCGTCATCCCGGTTCAAAAAGCTAGAGTGACCGGGGTTGGGTAATGTTGTGGTGGCGTACGAAGGGAGGAAAAATTTAGTTGTCCACCTATCTAATTTCTCAGAAGTGGAGCAACAAGGGTGAGACATAAGAGGTTGCCAGCTTTTGAGAATAGCCAAAGACATGGTGGGCTAAAAAAGAGACTTCGGAAGATAAGAAAAACAACTTCGGAAGCAAAAAGAAAGAGCAGAAACCGAAGGAAGAACCCACCGAAGGCATTTCTGAAATCAGGATTTCTGGACAACATCGTGCAAGATGCCAAAAATCGCTCCGCCGCTAATACCACCACAAAAAGGCACGGAAGCAGACGAGAGCAAAATGAAACGCAAAGGAAAACAAATGAAGAGTGTGACAGGAGGAGACTTATATAGATCGAGGAAGGGCAGCCAAAAGGACGTTATAACTATTACACGAAGGACAAACGTCGCCATAATTGCCCTTCGCGCGCAAAAAGGCATGCCCATCCCAACCAGCATTTGCCATGTGTCATCCATCACAAGAAACTAGGACACGTTTTCTGACATCCTGAAAAAGCGGGCATGCTGCTCTAAAATGACGTGCCTAGTTTCAAAGACGTGATGGTCCATTAGCCCATGGAAGAAAAAGTAAAGAGGTTAGGTATCTCGAGAATACCAAAATGCAAATAGGTAACACCTACCCGAACAAGGCTTACCTCCTATGTGGTAAATCACCTCCTCTGCGAACGTCGCACTTCGAGTCCCGAAAAGCGCTGCCGAAAGGACCACTAGCCGAAGTCTGCACTCCGGCTTTCCAAGGGGGGGCATGTGATAGCCGAAGTGCTATCGCCCCGAACACCTTAGGACCCCCGGAAAAGGGGAGACAAACACCTGAGGCACGCGACCTCGGTAACCTGCCAATACTAAGCTCGGAAACTACCGTAGCGCCTCCATCGGGAGGGCGACTGAACTAGCTTCAAGGAGGAAGGCCAACCACCTCCTGCAAGTGAAAGCCCCCTGAAGAGACCAACTTCAATGCCCGTAAACACGCCAAAGTACCAGTACGACTCCGGAAGAGGGCCCTCACCCCAAAGGGAGACGTCAACCCAGGAGACCTCGAAAGTACGGCGGGAGCCATCAAGAAGCCTCTGACACACCGTACTCTTACAGCCCCCGATACGCCGCCCCCAGACACAGTCTGACACGCCATCACAGCCTACGTCCTGCAGGGCTACGCTGCAGCCAGAGGAGCCTGCAGGCGGCTAAGGGCCCCCACACCCAAAAGTACAGATGGTGTCCGTTTATACATGTGTTGCCATCCGAACGGCTCACTCCCTCCTATATTTACTAGGAGAATGGTGCTAGTACAGGGGGGCTCTCTCTCTCTCTCTGCTCTCTCCACCAAAAATACGTTGAGGCAAAGGGGCTTCTCTCTCCTCTCTTCTAAGCCCTCAAAAGAGAACGCGGCCATGACAGGCAAGAGTCTCTTATGCTTACTACTCTTTCTCCATCTCTACTAAGCACTGACTTGGGTGTCGGAGGCTCCTCCCCTGAAAAAGACTCCGGGGACCTCCTAACCCCTATTTTCCGAGTGTTTTAGGTAGGCCCTTCTACCACGAGCCAAAGACGCTGTTGGCCATCCCAGGTGATCCACACAGAGCACCCTCTCCCTGGGTTCATCTGCACATCCGAAAGTCCCTGCTGTAGTCTCCACGGCACACAGTGGAGATCCTGATGGCACCCAGCGGCATCATTCTTCTTCTTTTTGCTCTTGGTCTCCTTCTTCTTCAGCAAATCAACCTCACCCTGGAGCTCTGCATTCAAAGCAAGCGCCTTCGTAAGGTTTTCACCATCTTGAGCGCCTGCCCTCCGAAGAGCCTCGTTCTCTGAAAAAAGAATGGTGCACTTTGAGCCGAGGTCCTCGACCTTGGCTGTGAAGTCGAGAAGGAGATTCTACTTGCTTGCCGCGAGTTCGGCCCAAAGATTAACAACGTCCTCCTTCACAATCTTATTGAGCTCGTCGTATTTGAGGACATACTTGGCACAAAACTCCTTCGTTTTGTGCAAAGACTCTGCAGACCGAGAACGGGACTCCATTTGCTTTGCTGCTCAAGAACGGAAGTACTCGCTGTATGCCAAAAGCTGCAAAAAAAGGGGTCCCGAATGAATACCAGAAGAGCGATAGAAACTTAGAAGAAAATTTTCTAAAATAAAAAAGAAGAAAGAACTACCTGAACGGCATGCTGGGTCATCCTCCTCGTGAAGATCTCTTCATTGGGACATTCGGTGACAAGCGACTGGAAGGTGGCATTGGTCATCACCCCTGTCGCCATCTGGGCAGCCATCAACTGGCTATGCTCAGAGAACAAATTCATGTCCTTTGTGAACGTCTAGAATGGCTCCCTCGGCACCTTGTCTTATAGGATCCGTCTGTCCCGAAGAGCCCTACAGCGGGCGTGAGTCTCCACCCAGGGAGCAGCAAGCATGTCCTCTACAATATCATGCCGAAGTTCTGTCAGAACATCATCCCTTAGCCTTTCATCCAAAAAATCGTAAACGCGAAAAATACTGAGATTCCTAGAAGAATGGCTAAGGAACCAACCTGGTGGAACTTCAGCAACGTGATCCTCAGACTCGCCTTCCCGGACTTCGCTGGGAACTTTTTTTCCTTTCCTTCTCCTGCTCTCTTCAAGCTCTTGCGCAGATCTCTGCTCGGCCGAAGTCTCGGTGGAAAGAACGGGGCTCAGTGTGGTCCCGATAAGGGCAGGATCCGAAGGAGGGTCCACAGGGGTTGAAGGTAGGCCAGGGGACCGATCTAGCACCTCAACCACGTCTTCGGGAGAAGGAGGAGGAGTAGCAGCCTTAGCCTTCGTGGACTGAGAAGGCCCGCCGCCGGTCGTCTTCTTCCTCTTGGCAGGTGCCTTCTTCCGCATTTGCTCCCCCCTCTCGGCATGACCGAGGAAGAGGGACTTGTAGAAGTCAGCAGATTGATCGCCCATCTCTGCAAAAGGACAAAATATCAGTGTAAGTCAAAAAGGGAAAACAGATATCAAACCTTGAAAGGTGACTTACTCTCGGAAAATGCCTCATACGAAATTTCACCCCGAAAGAGCATGACTATCCAAGCCTTTTTCACCGAAAGAACGGGCACGGGCATACCGGGGTCACTCTTGTGCGCGTTCACCACTCCCAATTCCTGAAGGACCTCCTCGGTCATAAGGTCCCACTTGATGGGAAAAGGGTAGAATGAACGCGGAGGGACCTCGGGGTCCCAGTTTGCCATGGCCCGAATAAGTCTATCGAACTTATCAAACTTGACAAACAGCACTGGAGTTAGGAGCTTCCGGGGATCGACGACGTCAATCTTCAAGGTCCCTGAGGCCCATCTGATCGGCACGTGGCTCCAAAATTCGGGGACTCAAAGAAAGAAAAACTTCTTCTGCCACCCTCGCCAGTTGTCCCTATTGTCGAAGGTAAAGTTAAACTTCTTACTCCCGGACCCTCGGGGAAGCAGGAAGTAAAAACCGCCCTTCGACACCGGGTGGAGTTTGTAATATTGCATGAAGAAGAGAAAGTGGGGGTTTACCTTAAACACCCCACACATGCAGAGAAAAGAATTGAAGTAAGAGTAAGAATTTGGGGAAAGTTGGTTCACGGCAATCCAGTGGAACTTACAAAATTCGCATATCATGCGATGGGGAGGATACCGAAGACTTGCTTTCAGTTGAGCTCGGTAAACAGTAACCTCATCCGAATGAGCCATGAAACCGTACGTACCCGGGGTAGGTAACCTCGGGACAACATAAGATGGGAGGTAATATTTGGCCACCCACTTCCTCATCTTCTCCGAAGTAGTGGAACAAGGGTGAGATTCAAGAGGAAGAAAACTTTCAGGGAGAGGCCGGACAGTCATCAACGGGGTCGGATTCAACATTTTTCAAAAAGTGGAAGAAGGGAATAAAAGTACTTCGGAAAAGAAACCTTAGAAGGAAAAGAACTACAGAAGGAAGCACCCACCAAAGGTTTGGCAAAAATCTGGGTTGCGAGACGCCGTCGTGAAGAGTTGCTGAAGATCACTCCATCATGAAAACCACCGCTGGAAAAAGGAAAAAGACAAGAGAAGGCCCTAGAGCAGATGAGAGCTAAAGCAAAGAGTAAGGCAAAAATGAGACAAAATGTGCTTATATAGACCGAAGAGGGTAAACGAAACGTCACCATTATTGTCCCTCGAAGGTGCAACAGCCTCATTATTACTTCTCAAAGGCGAAGAGACGCAATTATCGTGACCGGCATAACTATTTTGCCATCCACTAGCGGTCACATGTCAGTCGATGCGAAGACCTAGGGCACGCTATCTGACATCGCGAAAACCCAGGAACGCTTATCCATAACTGACATGTCTGACCAAAGGATGTGACGGTTCACAAAACCGCAGTAGAAAAAATGAAAACAAAAACTACACGTGCCTCGAAGTCACCCAAAGAACTAGGGAAGGGTACCTCGGCTATGAGAGGACGTCTTGATCACGAGCTCGGTAAAAAAGCTTTCCCAGAAGCATAAAGTCAAAGTCTCTGCTTTGACTTCCTGGAAGGGGGCATGTGATAGCCGACGTGCCCATCACCCTCCGAACCCATAGGTTCGACAAAGCACCAACCTTGGAGGAGAAACCACCTGTCACGGAAAAAAGGATGATCGGCCTCCGAAATCTGACCTCGGCAATTCTCCGTCCCAGGAAACAACAGTACCAGCCTTGGGGGATGATTAAACCACCCTCAGAAATGGGGATATCCCTGAGAAAGGCCACCCTCGGGAAATAACTCCTGTGGTACTAAAATAACCTCGGGAGACAAGCTCTCCTCCGAAGAGGTCTCTTCCACCAAAAGGGACCTCGAGAGTATGACATGAGCAATTAATGAGCCTCTGACACATCCTTGACACGCCACTCCCAGACACGTTCTGACACGCCGCTTCCAGGGACACTCTTGCATGCCACTCTCGGGTCACCTAGGTTCCTAGCCCGGCGGCCTATGATTGGCTGAGAGACCCCCTATTCCCCGAAGACGTGGACCGCGTCCCACCAAACACGTGTCATGATATGGGTCGACCACATGAAGAGAACTACTACTGTTCGCTTCTCTATAAACACTCAGAAAATGCCCCAGGTAAAGGAGGTCTTTCGAGTACGGGAGACCACACTTCTCCACTATCTATCACCTCCTTATCTGCTAAATACTGACTTGGGCGTCGGAGGCTCCTCCCCAGAAACATACTCTGGGGACCTCTTAACCTCCATTTTCTAGACATTTCAGGCACCCTCCCCTAGGAAACCTCCTCCTAAAGCTCTCTCCTCCGCCGGAAGTCCCCTTTGCTCCTATCATGACACATGATGAAACTGCCACCAGCCACCACATGGTTTGATTAACTAATCAATATAAAGGCAAGTGTTAGAGTTTATAGTGAGAATGGCCAACCTACTATATAACTCGGAGCTCTCAGGGAATGGGTGGTACACATGAGGAGGAAAAGTGGAATTTAAAGCCTTGGAACACTTGCTAGTTTTTGGCCGAGAAGAACTTGTGGTTGTGTGTGTGTGTTGCTTGCTTGTTTGTTTGTTTGTGTGTGCTAACCCACTTTATATTTGGCCATCATGTGTGTACATTGTATCTTGGTTGTTTAATGTTTTTAATGTTTTTCTTGCAAGGAATTCAAGGAGCATATGGAGGTTAAGCCTCGGGCTTAACCATATTGTCTCTTAATAAGATGTATACACATGACCCTAGTAAGTATCATTACTCACTGCCCATATTATTGTGTTTCAGGCAAGGCTATAGAGCTTGACTGAGTGCTTGTGTTTGCTTGTGATTGTGCTAGGAAGTGCACATTGTTGTTGAGGTATGTTGCCAACTCATTCTTGGCTTAGAATGGTATATATGTGGACACGTCTTATGATGATGGTTTCGGCCATACTTATGTTCCAAGTTTTGCAGGCATGGTTAGTGGTGGGATTACTTGTAGGTGGGCAAGATGGATGTATGGCACACCTAGGTTGCTTTTTGGAGATTAAGCTTTCTTGGGTTGTAAGCTATAATTTGGTGAGTTTGAACAATAAGTGTGAATCTTGGTACATGGCCAAGTTAAGTGTACTTTTTAGACTACCTGGTGTACATATATGTAGTCTCAGGTTCACTTAGGTTTTGGATGTGTTTCATGTAACATTGATCACCAAGTTATGCTTGGATTATGTCGTTCAGTTATGTATGTGTTGAAGACTTTTTAAGCCAAGTTATGGAATGTTATGAAGGATGATGAGTTTATGTTTTGTGCTTGGCTGAAAGCATATGTGCATGGAAACCTTGATTTTTGAAACCTTACTTGATTATGGGCTTCTTTGTTGCCATGCATTGTAGCACACTTGAAGTTACACACATCAAACCACCTAATTACACAAGTGTGCGCCTTGCTTGTTTTGCAAGTTATCTATGATTGCCTTGTTAAATATACAAGATGTGAATTTATAGCCTTGCTTGTATTGCAAGATAGTGGTTTGGGCCTTGCCTTGAGCTGCAAGAAACTTAACAGAAATTGAACAGAACTTCATCAAAGCCTCCTGGGCCACCTCCCAGGCCCATAACTTAAGAAAATAAGACTTAATGTCCATGTACACCAAGTTGGCCGAATTGAGTTAAGGTTGTCAACACCTAAAACACAACTTGTTGTTAAACCTTGGGTAGATATTGGGGAGTGTGCATGGGCTGGGGCCTATGTTGGGTGTGACACTATGTGTTAGGGGCATGCGAGAGGTCTCCATGTTCGAGTCTTCTTACTGTCTCTGTCTTTTTTTAGTGAGAACTCCTTCGGTGATGGGCCCTCTTCCGGGGGTAATACCCCTTCGGCAGATGGGTTTTGTTTAGTCCAGTTTTTGCCCTCGAGGGCTGTAGAGGGAGTCTCCTCGGCAGGGTAAAGGACCTTTAGTGAATGCTATATTCTGCCGAGGATGGGGAGATAGCCTCCCGAGGTAGGCAAATCACTTGATCAAAGATGGCATAGTATGTCCTTT
Organism: Aquilaria sinensis; assembly: GCA_005392925.1. NCBI lineage: Eukaryota > Viridiplantae > Streptophyta > Magnoliopsida > Malvales > Thymelaeaceae > Aquilaria > Aquilaria sinensis. The sequence continues at coordinate 16,288 of SMDT01000831.1, forward strand.
CAAGGGTGGTAGTGTTATTAGCCGAGGGTGGTGAGGATCCATTTGCCTGACGTTGGTCAGATGTACATCCGAGGATGGTACTTGTCAGTCATTCTTAGAAGCTATCCAAGTATGATACCCATTTGGCTATTAAGTAGCTTCACAAATCCTAGGGTGGTGAAGACACCTTTTCCTGAAGTTAGCCATGTTTCTTTCCAATGGTGGTGTTGAGAATTCCATGAAGTCGAGGCCAAGCTCCTTTCGAGGGTGGCATCAGGTCAGCCGATCAAGAGATCTTGGGTGTGATAGCCTTTTGGCTATCATCAGGTAATTGGCAACCTAACTAGGAAGTCCATTATGATGGACCCCCACTTCCTCACTGGTTGGAGAGTACCTACTGGCTTCTAAAGTTCTGCCTTTACCATCTGACATGTCAAACACTTAGCCAAAAATTCAGCTACATCCTTATTGATTCTTGGTCACCAAAATCGCATATTCAAATCATGGTACATCTTACTAACACTAGGATGCACACTCAACATACTACTATGTGCCTCCTGTAGGACTTACTGCCTAAGTCCCTTTACATTTGGCAGATAAAGCCAATCTCAATGGTGTAGTATTCCATATTTGTATTGAAACTCCTTCCCCAGCACAATACTCAATTCAGCAATCGTAATACTTTATGTATTCAATCCACTGATGTTGCCTCATGTTCAGCTACTTCTGAATGAACAAGTATTTGAAATTCTTATGATCCGTGAAAATTTGGAATGATCTCCCCATCAAGTAGTGCCTCCAAAGATTAAGAGCGAAGACTAATGTCGTTAGCTTAAGGTGGTGAACTGGGTAGTTAAACTCATTAGGCCTCAACTGCCTTAAGCCATAAGCGATCACTTGATTTTCCTACATCAATACACACCCTAAACCAGAACCAAAAGCATCTATGTACACTGTGAAAGCCTTATTTGGGTCTAGTAGAATGAGTATTGGTGCACTTGTTAACCTTTCCTTGGTCAAAGCTATAAATGGTGTTGCTATCATAGAGAATTTTTCTATGAATCTCCTATAGTAGCCTGCCAAGCCTAAAAAGCTCCATTTCTCTGTAACTGTAGTTAACCTCTTCCATTCTACTATTGTTTGAACCTTCTCAAGGTCAACTGACAACCCCTGGGAACTAATGTTGTGTCCCAAAAACTATATCCTCTTAGACCAAAACTCACAGTTAGACAACTTTCATAGAATTAATTATCCTTCAACACTTGCAAAACTATCCTAAGATGCTCCTCATGCTCCTTGGTAGATTATGAGTATACCAAGATATCATCAATGAACACTTCAACAAACTGATCTAAGAATAATCTAAAGATGCTATTCATGGATTCCTTGAATATTTCTAGGGCATTGATCGTAGTAAATGGCATAACTGTATACTCGTAGTGTCAAGACATTGTTTCAATGCTTGGTATAGGCCAAAAATGATAGAAAATGTACTAAAACATAAGGGACTTAAATGAAAATGTGAATAGTGATGTATGTGCGCAACCGAGAACTATCGGGTTTAAAATGCACATGGGAAGTGACTATGTGGCTAATGGTGGAAAACCAGGTTCAAGGGCCAATTTGAACATTCATTTAGGTGCTATTAAGAATACTAAGATGCATGGGAGGAGTACACAAAGCCATGCAAATTTATGCAAGGCCGATAGGGGTATTAGAGCCAATTAGTGCGCCATGGGGCACCTAAGTGAATTTTGTGTGTCTCCACTCAAGCCGTAAACACTAATCTTGGGTTTGACTTCGTTGTTGCAAGTTATAGTTGTTGTTAGTAAGGAAAGGGCCGAGTTCTTAAAGGATTCATGGTGAAGCTTGGCAATTAAAGCTTGAAGTGAAGAATCAAGCTCGTATTTGGTGTTTTTGGCACTAGGCGACCTTGCAATTGAAGTTTCAAAGGGGAATTTGGAACTTCAAGTGGTAATCGAGAGCTCAAGCTTGTAATTGGTAAGGTTTCATGAAATTCTACTTGATTTTGGTAATATTCCATGTTCACGTAGATTAATGGCTTCTAAGTGATAGTATTATTGAACTATGCGATCTTAGATTGATAAATGGGGCATATTGGAGCCTTCGAGTTTATGTAAATTCTTGGCTAGCTAGTCATTAATGGCAAGTTCTAAAGTTCAAGGTAAGTAGGCCAACTTATCTTTGAACTTGGAGCTCTAGTGGATTGGAGTTTGATTGGCAAAGTTTGGAGTGCAAACTATGTGTGTACTTGCTAGTGGTTTCGGTCAGTAGGGCATTGTGTTGTGTGCTTGTTTGCTTGAATGTGCTTGCTAACCCTTTGTAGTTGTTCTTATAAAGTCTAGGAGGTGCTATGGATGTGTGTTCATGGGCATTAGTGCTTTGGTTTGGTTTCATGACCATGAACTTGGTTATAGGACTTTTCCTACAATCCTTGATCTTGTATTGCACCTTTAAGGTGGCTCTCGAGTATTATAGATGAGTGGGGTATGTAATGCATAACTTGTGCTTATTTTGGGAATATAAGTGCCCTTGGTATGTTTCCAATTAGGTAGTACTTTGGTGGAGGTTTCTTTTGTGTATATGTGGCCTGGATTGAATTATGAACTTGTGTATATGTTATGAATGGATGAATGCCAAGTTATGCTTTGATTTATATGTCCTGGAATTGTCTTATTGAGCCAAACCTTTGTGACTCTATTAGGCTGAATGTGCACTGACATGAAAACCTATTTTTAAACTTGAGATGAGATGGGCTTCTTGGTTGCCATGCATTAAAATGCCACACTTGATGAGCACACAACCTAGACACTTAAAGATGAAAAGTGTACATGCCTTGCCATGTGTTTTAAGTAACTTTAAAGCCTTGCCTTGTGTTGCAAGTAATCTATGGACCTTGCCTTGCGCTATAGGTAAAGTACCTAGAACTACCTCGTAAGCTTCCTGGGGCACCTTCCAGGCCTTAACCTTAAGAAAATAAGGCTTAAGCTATGAGATTGAAAGTTGGTCGAGACCTAAGTCTAATCATAACACTTTTAAGAGCAAGTATTTAATAACTTTCTTGGTAGCTTAGTGAGTGGCACTGTAAGTGCACAGGCTGGGGCCTGTGTGGGGTGTGACAGGCTTTGTTGGTATTAGAGCTATGGTTTACAGCTTCTAATTAAGTATAGTGCTTTGCCTAGACTTCTTCCCACATAGGTTTATATAAGACTTGTACTTATTGAGCATATGTGAATAGATGCATCTTGAGTGCAGGATGAGAACCCAAGGTAGGGAAAGAGAGCTCCTTGAATAGGAAGTAGGTAGAGCAACCCAACCTAGAGATGGAAAGCATACAGGTGAGCCTAAGAGGTAATTAGAGGCCATAGAGCCTAATTTGGTCGAAGAGTTAAATGCTAGGGTACATGTACCTAGACCAAGTAGAGGTAGGCTTGATAGATTGGATTAGATGATGGAAACCCAACAAGCTACTATAGCACAACTTGTGGTGGGAATGCAAGCCTTGGCTAGAGGCCAAGCCCAGCCATAGGAAAGCCTAGAACAAGCAAGAGCAGGAGAAAACCTTGAAGGAGAAGGTAGGAGAAGTAGAAGGCCTGGCAAAGAGCCAGTGAGTTATGTTCAATCCAGTAAGAATGGAGGAAACCAAGAGGAATATGAGGGTGATGAAGAGATAAGACATCCAAGGGTTAGGAGAATGAGGTCTGAAGTGAGACAGGAAACCAAAGCTGAAGTAGAGTGTCCAGAAGTGGAGGAGCTGGACACTTACGTGTCTTCTAGGAGGACTGAGCCTCCTATTGAAACTATAGTGAAAAGAAGGCCATTCAGAAGTGGAACCCGAGACTCAGAGGCTAGAGAAGAAAGGTCAAGGAGGGGTGGCTTAAAGGAGGGCCAGTTGGAGGGATTCCTGGCATTGAAACCTCTAGTGTTCAAGGGTGGATGTGACCCTGATGAAGCAAAGTTCTACGTGTACCAAGTAGAAAAGATATTTGAGAGGATGGATATGTCCTTTACCCAAAAGGTTCTTCTGGACACTTTCAGGCTAGAAGGAAATGTAGAACTATGGTGGAGAGCTGTACAAAGGACCTACCAGGAGAGGAACTAGAGAAGGCCACCTACAAGGAGGAGGTCCATGAGGTAGGCTGATTTCCTCCAGGTCTTCTAGCAGCAATATGTGAATAAGGCCCAAAAAGATCAAAAGTAGGTGGAATTTGATCAGTTAGAGCAGGGAGACCGTAGGGCAATGGAGTATGAACAAAAATTCAACAACTTAATCAGATATGCTCCATAGTATGATAGGCAGGAGGAGCTGAAGACCAAAAGATTTTTCAGAGGCTTAAGGCCTGAGCTGAGGCAAATCCTCAAAGCTGTGGGACCTAGAGATTATTACTCAGTGATGCAGAGTGGTATTGCCTTTGAGCAGGAATTCAAGGAGCAAACTAGGAGTGGTCCAGGGAGTGGAAATGGATCATAGAAAGGACATCGAAAGAGGCTGAGAGAGGATGTTGAGCCAAGAGGGGGAAGGAAAGGAAACAAGAAGGAGAAAGGGCCACAGCAACATGGTGCTCAGTGCAATACTTGTGGAAAATTTCATGGCAACAAGCCATGCTTCAAAGCTTCTAGTCGATGCCACAAGTGTAGAGCCCCAGACCACTGGCTGAGGGATTGCCCAAAAAGGGGGGATGATAGAACAATGTTGGGGAAGTACAACCTTAGAGGACCTAGTGGGCAAATGTCTATGCCTCAACTGAGGACAAATATACCTAACCAAGGGGGGAGGCAAGCACCAAGGTTGCCTCAGGATCAAAGGAGGCCCAATGCACCCTTTGGTTGGGTGTTTCAGTTGGAGACTCCTTAAAAGATGCAGAAAGCACTAGAGGTTGAGGTAGTTGGCATGGAGACTAGTCAGCAGAGGACTACTAGAAGAGCCTTGAAAGGTACCATTTACCTTAATGGCTAGTTAGTGTTTGCACTATTTGAAACTGGAGCTTCATTGTCCATAATTTATACTAGCTTGGTTAAGACCATGAATCTAGAAGTAAAGTACATGAAAAATATGCATTTGGTTAAAATAGCTAGCAATGGAGTTTTATTTACATATCACATGGTTGAAAATTGTGTGATTCAAATAGACAAGTTGAAATTGAGAGCAAACTTGATAGTGCTACACACTTATGATTATGATGTGATATTGGGCATAAACTGGCTAGCTGAGAATAAAGTGATTATAGATTATTATGCTAGACAAATATTGATGCCTGGTTATGAACCATATGAACTAGATTAATTACTAGAGTTAGCCTTGGATTAACAAGTTGAAGTATTGAAATTAATAACTCTAGAATATGAGAATGAATGCTTGCAAGTAGCTAGTGAACTTAGGCAGATACCTATAGTTCAAGATTTTCCAGGCGTTTTCCCTACAGACCTACCTGGACTGCCACCAATGAAGGAGGTAGAGTTTGAAATCAAACTAGTACCAGGAGCGGCACTAGTGTTTACTGCTCCATATGGGATGACACTACCTGAAATGGTAGAATTAAGAAAGTAATTAGATGAATTGCTTGACAAATGGTTCATTAGACCCTATGTGTCCCCTTCAGGAGCACTTATTTTATTTGTGAAAAAAAGGATGGAACCCTTAGGCTTTGTATAGATTACAGAAAGCTTAATGCCTTGACCGTTAAGAACAAGTACCCCCTCCTAGGAATTGAAGATCTATTTGACCAGTTGAAGGGAGCAAAGGTGTTTTCTAAAATAGATCTAAGGTCTGGATATTTCCAGCTAAGAGTAAAGGAGGAAGACATACCTAAGATTGCTTTCAGAACTAGGTATAGACACTTTGAATATACAGTAATGCCATTGGGGCATACAAATGCACTTGCATTTTTTATGGACTTAATGCAGAGGGTGTTCAGAGCACACCTAGACCACTTTGTGGTAGTTTTCATTGATGATATTTTAGTGTACTCAAAAGATGAGGAAACTCATAAAGAACACCTAAAGGTGGTGCTTGGCTTGCTCCAAGAACATAAGCTTTGTGGGAAGCTGAGCAAATGTAAGTTTTGGACTCAAGAAATTGGATTTCTGGGTCATGTGATAAATGATCAAGGGTTGGCCGTTGATCCTGAAAAGGTAAGGTCAATCTTGGATTGGAAGCAACCCCAAAATGTGAGGCAAGTCAAAAGTTTCCTAGGGTTAGCTGGCTACTACAGGAGATTTGTGCCAAAATTTTCTGTCATAACAGCACCCATGACCCAGTTAACTAGAAATAGCCAAAAAAATTTCTGCGAAAACAAATGTGATGAAAGCTTCCAAGAGCTTAAAAGGAGGCTGACAACAGCTTTTGTGTTGGTTACACCATATCCTGAAAGGGATTATGAGGTGTACACTAATGCATCTCATATAGCGCTAGGTTGTGTCCTAATGCAAGAGAAGGAGGCTATCGCCTTTGGAGCATGACAATTAAGGCCACATGAAAAGAAGTATCCAGAGCATGACCTGGATGTTACCACCTCACAAAATGCGAGAATTACAAGTGTGTTATAATGGATAAAAACCATTATATTGTGTAATTCTCACCATAATTATTGAAGTGTGGGGGGTAAAAGGCATGATCGACACATCCTTAAAAGTGTTCAAAGTTAGCAACTTGGCTCCTAAGAAAAGCCTAAAGGATTGCTTGGTTGTCAAGCAACCTATGGACTTTTTTGTAAGGTTTTGGAAATTTGGGTGCTCAATTGTAAAACTCTCAAGAAATAGACTTGGAGAGTTATGGGAAGGATATAAATGGTATGAAAGTGCTATTGGAGGACCAAATTACACATGGAAGACAGGTTTGGACAAAGGAAACACTGAAGGCAATAAGGACCTAAATGTCCTAGTGTAAACCTTAAGGTGTTCAAGCTTTTGACTTAAGTCTAAGGGTGGAATTGTGGGGTTATCCCACCATGGGGGAGGTAGCCAAGACTTGATAAGTAGTAAAAAATGTTGGGCACATGTATTCCAATGAGTTTAAGACAAAGAAACCATAATTAATGAGAAGGAAAATGACATAAAGCAAGGTTAAGCTTGTTTAAGTGTATTTTGTGCCCTTAAGCTCATTTAAGGCCATTTAAGTGGCCAAATCACTTATCGCTATCTCATTTTCGTACTCCTCCTACCCAAGAAACAGCCACACTTCATCTATAGCCACCATATTTTCAAACTCAAAACTACTTGCAATTGAAGTCAAGGAAGCACAATTAGAAGCTATGTGGTGCTAAGACTTGAGTGCTCCTAGGATCAAGCTCCAATTTCAGCATCCCATCAAGGTAAGGGTTCTCTTTTTCTCATGGGCTATTTTCTTCTACTTTCAAAATCCATGGAGCTAGGGCTAAGCATAGAAGAGAGCCATGAGCTTGATGAACCAAGCTTAGTGAGGGGAGTGCACTTATTGAAGGTTTTGTGACCTAGTGTGAAGTGCACAAAGATGGCAATGAAATGAGGGTTTCTAGAGCCCAAAGTTAGTACTAACTACTCTTAAAATCCTCCTAAGACTAAGCACTAGCTTGAGGAGGGCTGCCATAGTGATTTATTTAAGTTTATTATGTGTTTTATGGACTAACCTATGGTATATTGTTACTGCTGCATTTCATGTGTTTGTTGGTTGTGTTTGGCTGCTTCATTTGGTTTCTATATCTTGTATATATACATTGTGGTTTTCTTGTTTTAGTGTCTTTGGATGCAGGTTTTAATGATGGTGACATTGCCTATTGAATCCAAGTGTTACCCTTACTAAGTTTCTCAATGAAACTTACTCCCCTCAATTCTATCATTTCAGGTCCAGCTGAAAGATCACCTTCAAACTAACCTTTTTCGTTTAAGTTTTAATCTGAAATTTCAGGGACATGAACTTCCATATGTCTGGTTATGATTTGGAAAGTTTGGTGATTTTAGGAGCAGATCTGGTATTTTTAAAGGTGGTACTTACTGTGTTGTGCAGCAGCTGTCCAGCATCCTATTTCTGGAGTCCATTGCATTTGAGGTACTCCTATAACTTAGGTGCGTATTTAGTCGAGTTAAGACCATTTTGTAGTGCATGTATGCATGTACATGTAGTGTATGTAAAATGAGACAAGTATGTGAAGATTTGAGTAATGTTTTGGCTATGCATGTGATGTGGTGCAAAGCTGCCTACATGTGAATGATGAGCTGCTTACTTGTAAATTCTGTTTTGGCCACATAAAGTTGATAGATGAAAGGTAATGTAATTCCTATGTGTAATGGACATATCTGGAATAGCCCTGGAGGGCTTTACCCTTGTTAATGAAGTGTTTGCATGGTTTGGAAAAATGTATGGGCAAAATGGTCATAAAGTGACCAGAATTTTCACTCTGGACTTAAAGTTCTATATCTCCTTTTTTAGGACGAATCTTTGTATGAAAATTTGAAATCACCTAGAGAACATCTAGAGTGTGAATTGGAATTTGGAATTTTTCAATTTGGAGCCTTGCATCCAAAGATATGACATTGAAAATTTGGCTAAGTTACTATTCATTTGGTCAGAATTTTGTAACCAACTTAAAAATTCCATAACTTGGTCCATAGGTGGGCTATTGATGTAAAAAAAAATTCCTTGATTTCCTCTTAGTCTCTACTTGATAATGGAGTGAAGAAAATAAGGGGGGACATGGGTAGAATGATACAGTTTATTAGTGGAAGTTACAGGCACAGTGGCTGGTCATTAGAACTTAACAAGATCGCCTAATGCGTAGAAGCCAAAACTAAGACTTGTGCTAGTGTTTTCCTTCTTAGTTTTCATAGTGTGCATAAATGTAAATATGTGTGTTATGGTTAGACCAATATGCATGTATTTGCATAGTGCTCAAGAGGGTTACTTGAGTATGTACACTAGGGTTGTTGTTCTGATGACCTACAGGACACACCAATCCTGGGAGTTTAAATGCACAATTTTGGCACCATAATTGGACTTCCCCTTAGTGGGTAACACTGGAACTAGCAATAGTGGTCTTTGCTCTTAAGCAATGGAGACATTACCTATTAGGTAATAAATTTCAGGTCTATATAGACCACGAAAGTCTCATGTACCTTTTTACTCAGAAGGACTTTGAACATGACACAGAAAAGATGGTTGGAAAACCTAAAAGATTTTAATTGTGTAATTAAATACACAACTTGTAAAGCTAATGTCGTGGCAGATGCCCAGAGCAGAAATTATACTAGGGTGCTCAAGGGTGGACAAGGGGAACATAAGGCTGAGAGCCTTAGCCTTACTTGCTTGGCAAGTCAATGGCAAACTTGGGAACATGAACAACTTAGTGTGCTCACAATTGCCCCTGAGGGGAAGAAGCTTATCAAGGAAGCCCAGTTTAGTGATGAGAACATGGGACTGGCATCTAGACAAAGGAAAGTAGAACTTTGTCAAGGATTCTCCCATAAGCAAGAGTTGTTATACTTCCAGAATAGATTATATGTGCCTAAAAAGGATGATCTAAGATTCCAGATTTTGGAAGAAGAACACTCTAGTAAGTTGAGTATGCATCTTGGAGCTGCAAAGATGTACCATGCTCTTAGAGCTTACTTTTTGGTGGCCATATATGAAACAAGACATTAGCACCCATGTAGCTAAATGTGAAGTGTGCCAACAAGTAAAGGTTAAGCACCAAAAACCAGGAGGGAAGCTTTAAAGCTTGCCCATACCTGAGAGAAAGTGGGGTTCCATATCTATCGATTTTGTAGTGGGAATGCCACTAACCAGAAGGAAACATAATGCCGTTCGAGTCATTGTGGATAGATTGACAAAGGCAGCCCATTTTCTTCCAATGAATCTCACTGATTCTTTTGACAAACTTGCCCAACTTTACATAGGGGAGATAGTGAGACTTCATGGAGTACCTGATGATATTGTATCAGATAGGGATCCTAGGTTTGTCTCTAGGTTTTGGAAATCCCTACATCAAGCATTAGGAACTAAACTTAAGTTTAGTTCAGCATGCCATCCACAGACTGGTGGACAAACAGAGAGAACAATCCAAACTCTGGAGGATATGCTGAGATGTTGTGTCATTGATTTTCAAGGAGAATGGGATGTGCATCTCCCAATAGTGGAGTTCTCTTACAACAATGGTTATCATTCAATGATTGGAATGGCCCCATATGAAGCCTTGTATAGCAGGAAGTGTACAACACCTCATTGTTGGCATTAGCTATAAGATAAATTGGAATTGGGACCAGACATTGTTAAAGAGACCACAGAAAAGATAAGATTAAATCAAGCAAGAATCAAGGCAGCAAATGAAAGGCAGCAGTCTTATGCAAACCTAAAAGGAGAAGAGATCTGGAATTCTAGGAAGGGGACTGGGTATGGCTTAAGGTTTTTCCTATGAAAGAAGTAATAAGATTTCAAAAGAGAGGGAAATTGGCACCCAGATACATAGGGCCATATCAAGTGTTGGCCAAGGTTGGAAATGTACCATACCAGTTAGAATTGCCACCAGAACTTGCTAATATACATAATGTGTTTCAATGTGACCTTGCTTAAGAAGCATGTTCAAAGTTCCAAACTGATAGAAGTACCTACTAGTGTACCTATAACCACAAACCATTCATATGAAGAGCTACCAGTTCAATTTCTAGCTAGAGACACTAGAAAGTTAGGAAGCAGGTAGATTTCAATGGTTAAAGTTTAGTGGAGCAAGCATACTCCTAAAGAGGCAACCTGGCAAGTAGAACAGGAAATTTCCAAAAGTTACCCTCAATTGTACCCAAGATTTGTGAAGAATTTGGAGGACGAAATTCTTTAAGGAGGGAAGAATTGTCAGGACATTGTTTCAATGCTTGGCCCAAGCCAAAAATGAAAGAAAATGTACTAAAATGTGGGGGACTTAAATGAAAATGTGAAGAGTGATGTATGTGTGCAACCGAGAACTATTGGGTTTAAAATGCACATGGTAAGGTACTATGTGGCTAATGCTGGAAAGCCAAGTTTAAGGGCCAATTTGAACATTCATTCGGGTGCTATTAAGGATACTAAGATGCATGGGAGGAGTACACTAAGCCATGCAAATCTATGCAAGGCCGAGAATGGTATTAGAGCCAATTAGTGTGCCATGTGGCACCTAAGTGAATTTTGCATGTCTCCACTCTTGCCAAAAACACTAATAGTAGGTTTGCCTTCATTGTTGGAAGTTACGGTTGTTCTTGGCAAGGAAAGGCCCGAGTGCTTGAAGGATTCATGCTGAAGCTTCGCAATTAAAGCTTGAATGAAGAATTAAGCTAGCATTTGGTGTTTTCAGCACTAGGTGACCTTAAAATTGAAGTTTCAAAGGGGGATTTAAAACGTCAAGTGGTAACTAAGGGCTCAAGCTTGTAATTGGTTTTGGTTTCATGAAATTCTACTTGATTTTGGTAATGATTCCATGTTCAAGTATATTAATGGCTTTTAAGTGATAGTATTATTGAGCTATGTGATCTTAGATTGCTTGATGGGGCATATTGGAACCTTCAGGTTTATGTGAATTCATGGCTAGCTAGTCATTAATGGCAAGTACTAAAGTTCAAGGTAAGTAGGCCAACTTATCTTCAAACTTGGAGCTCTAGTGGAATAGAGTTTGATTGGCAAAGTTTGGAGTGCAAACTATGTGTGTGTACCTGCTAGTGGTTTCGGCCAAAAAGGGCATTGTGTTGTGGTGTGTGTGTTGTGTACTTGTTTGCTTGGATGTGCTTGCTGACCCTTTGTAGTTGTTGTTATCATGTATGTATATGTCTCGGTTATCATGAGTATATGTTATTATGCTTGTAGTTTTCGAATTTTTTTGTTTTCTTGTAAGTTAAGCAAAGTTAATGGAGGTTAAGCTTTTGGACTTAACTAAATAAACTCTTTGGAGTTGTAGTGAACCTTATTGAGTTATAAACTCATGCCCCTTACTGTATATGTTTAAGGAAAAGGCTTAGAGCTTGAGTGATTGTGTGTATAGCTGTGTGCTAAGGTATTGCACTTTTTGTCAAGGTATGTGCCAAAACTGAAAGCTTGGCTTATGAGTACAATGTGCAAGTCTTATGGTTATTGCTCAAACTTATGTGTTTTGAGTTTTGTAGGCTTTGTGTAGATTTGTAGGGCAAGTCTAGGAGGAGCTATGGATGTGTGTTCATGGGCATTAGTGCTTTGGTATGCTTTCATGACCATGAACTTGGTTATAGGACTTTTCCTACAATCCTTGATCTTGTATTGCACTTTTAAGGTGGCTCTCGGGTATTATAGATGAGTGGGGTATGTAATACATAACTTATGCTTATTTTGGGATTGTAAGTGCCCTTAGTATGTTGCAAAGTAGGTAGTACTTTGGTGAAGGTTTCTTTTGTGTATATATGGCCTCAGTTGAATCATGAACTTGTGTATATGTTATGATTGGATGAATGCCAAGTTATGTTATGATTTATATGTCTTCAAATTGTCTTACTGAGCCAAACCTTTGTGAGTCTATTACGCGAAAACCTGTTTTTAAACTTGAGATGAGATGGGCTGCTTGGTTGCCGTGCCTTAGAATGCCACACTTGATGAGCACACAACCTAGACACTTAAAGATGAAAGATGTACATTCCTTGTCTTGTGTTCGAAGTAACTTTAAAGCCTTGCCTTGTGTTGCAATTAATCTATGGGCCTTGCCTTGTGTTGTAAGTAAAGTACCCAGAACTACCTGGTAAGCCTCCTAGGGCACCTCCCAGGCCTTAACCTTAAGAAAGTAAGACTGAAACTACAATATTGAAAGTTGGCCAAGACTTAAGTTTAACCATAACACTTTTAAGAGCAAGTATCTAATAACTTTCATGATAGCTTAGTGAGTGGGACTGTAAGTACACAGGCTGGGGTCTGTGTGGAGTATGACACGTATTGGCCGTATCTTGTCCTAAAGGCAGTCTTCGGGATATCTTCCTTGTTAAATTTGATTTGGAAGTATCCAAACTGAAGGTTAGTCCTAGGGAACACCTTCGCTCCTTTCAGCCCATCAAACGATTCATCAATCCTAGGAAGTGGATACTTATTATTGACTATTACCGCTTTCAATTTTCTATAGCCATTGCATAATCTCAAAGTTTCATCCTTCTTCTTCACAAACAACATCGGGCTCCTTACGGTGATGCACTAGGCCTTCTAAAGCCTTTCTCTAGTAGTTCTTCTAACTGCTTCTTCAGCTCATCCATTTCAGGACCTGACATTCGATATGAAGGTATTGAAATTGGTTTTATGCCAGGATGGAGGTCAATTGAAAACTCAGTGCCCTGCTTGGGTGGAAACCCAGGAAATTCCACTAGGAACACCTCAGGAAACTAATTGGCTATAGGAATTTCCCTAAGTTCTTCTTCTATGGTGACCCCATTCAAAGCATAATACTCTTCCTCATCAACTGTGGGGATTGAATCCACAAGTCTAAGGTTTAAACTCTTAGCACTGGATGCTAACCCTTCTATGCCAATCACCTTAGCTCCCTGAGCACCAATAATGTCAATTGAATGACTAGCACAGTTAATTTGTGCCTTGTGCTTACTTAGCCAATCCATTCTAAATACTAGGTCATAAGACCTCAAGTCTATAACCCACAACTCACAAAAGAAATCATGGTCGCCTCACTACAAGGGAAACCTAGTAAGCAACTCATTGGTGATAATAAAACTCCTCCTGCCAGTTCTGATAAGTCTCAACTCATCTGAGATTTCTCGCTGCAATTTAAGCTTATTTACCAAAGTAGATGATATAATAGAAAGAGTAGCTCCAATATCAAAAAATACTTTAGCACTACCCTTCTCAAATATAAAATTACCTCAAACAGTGGCTGGCTCCCTGGTTACTTGACTAACCAAGGTAAAGACCCTCAGCTCAACTGCTGATGTGGCCACACCAGGTCAATTTCCTATGGCAAGGGGTGCAGGGGGTGGAGTCCTTGGCGAACACGACAAGGGTTGAGCTTGTGGGTATTCCCTTGCCTAATGACCACTCTGACCACAGATGTTGCAAATGTTCAATCCCAAAGTGCATGAGTTTGTGCAATGAAACCGCCTACACTTAGGGCACAAACCCACTTTCTTCCTCTTAAATGACCCTTAACTTTCAATTGTCCTTCCTACCATTAGTCATTTCCCAAATCTTTTTCCTAGGTTGGAAGGTCCAACCTCCACCTTCTTGCTTGATATTATCGAATCTTCTATGTCTCTTTCTAAGGCCAATGCCTTCTAAACCATTTGGCGATAGCTTCGGATGTCCACCGTCACCATATACCTTTGAAGTATAGGCTTAAGACCTTAAAAGAAATTTTTGGTCTTCAACTCATCATTATCGGCCATATAAGGAGCATATCATATGAGCGAATTGTAACACTGCTCATACTCCCTAACAGACATCTTTCCTTAAACCAGAGTTTCAATCTAAATCCTCCTCTGATCGTGTGTAGCTTCACTCGTATGTTTCTATCAGAACTTCTTCTTGAAGTCCGACCACTTAAGCACCTTCTTCTGGTGCTCTGGTCGAGTGCCACTACTTCCCCTCAACATCTCCATCACAACATCCTACCATAAAATAGCCTTCCCTCTTAGAAAGAAAGGTACTAAGGCCATTCTTTGCTCAGACTGTTAACCTGCACAAGTCAAGAGTCAGTTTACCCTTGACAACCAACCGTATACTCTATCGGGGTCACCTAACCAATCAAAATTTGGTAGGTCAACCATCTTGAATTTCTCGAGCAATCTCAATTGATGTGGGGTTTCTCCCCTCCATGGCGCCTCCATATCATCCTTATCTTCCTCATGCTCATAAATAGGATCTTGCCATTGGTAGGCTTGCCTTTCTTGACCTTAGGGTGGATCATTCCCTTGGTCATCATTTCCTTCCTGAGTAGCCCCTTCACTTTCTTGGTTCAGAAATAACTCTATCAGAATAGTGGTCATACCCTATGCCAATTGTGCCATACTCTATGTCAACCCCTCAAGCACCCAGCATATCCCATCCAGCCTTACCACAATTGGATCACTAGAACCTTCACTAGGTTCTCTAGTTCCTCAAGAAGCCCTTGACCTAGTGTTAACCACAGCAACCTGTAATAAAGCTAGACAACATTCCACAGATGTTGGTCAGTACTATCCTAGCTGTTAGTGTTGTGCCCAAAAGCCAGTCATGAGATGATTGTATTTTTGCACATTGAGTCATGATATTTTATTAAGGCATTAATCCAGCAATTATGTTTGTTGTTTTGTTCCTGCGTAACTTAACAAACATAATTGTAACCCTAGAATAATGATATTCTTAAAAGTCCCTAGTCTAGTATTATTGTGGAGCGGGTTGCAATAATACATAACGACTAGCATATGTGGAGACTAATATGAGATATGTAGTCTACATATGGGTACAAGTTGGAGAACTTGTGTACTGGACCGACCCACCATGAGAATACTACATGGATCGTTATATGAGTGTCATAAGTGATTCCCATAGTGATCAGGGTATATGTAGTCCTTCGACCTAAGATCATCAAGGTTCCCTACATGTGAGTCACATACTTTGATACTTTCCTTTGTTGCTCGTAACTGAGTGAACTTGAAGGAGGTCATTGGGTATGTCACATATCATGCGGAGGGATTTGTATGATCAAGATGGGATTTGTCCCTCCTATGTAACGGGAGCGATATCTTCGGGCCCCTTGATAGAGTGAGACTTAGAAAATGCATGGCCATGCTCGGATGAGTTGATATACGATATCAATGTCATCAGTTTAAGTTAGTCTACTCGGTAATCAAGAAACCAAAGATTGGGCTATTTGAGAGTGACACATTCCATGTCTCGTGCTTAGTCTTGATATCTTGGACAAAGGGACAATGGCATATATCGGTGATGATCATAAAGGTTTAGTCGAATCACCGACAATCTTGTCACTTGGGTAGCAATGATGTGTTGCTAGACACCGCTCATTGCTTATGATCATAAATGTGATTTATGATCATTGCCAACGTGATAAGAGCCTATTGGGTCGCACACATAGAGCATTTTGGATCATTAGAGTGCACGGGCTAATTATTTGGGTTATGGTTTCACTTTAATTTCGTATTAATAATGGGCCCAAAAGTTGAGCCATTATTAAGCCCGAAATTAAATCCTAATTGGATTAGGGCTTTGAAACCCATTAGGCCTGGAAGTTGAGTCTCACTATAAATACAACTTTTAAGTGAGAAATTCGTAGGTCTCGTTGCCCTAGCCTCCAAAAAGGACAGCCGCACTCTTCTCTTGCAATTCCTTGGAGGACGCAAGCTAGCACTGCGAGCGCAAGAGAAACACATCTACCGGGACGTGGTGGAAGCGTGGTGATCCCGAGAGGCTCGTGTGGATACCATAGAGAGCTTGAACATGTCAACTGTTCAGGTTTTGTGATTCGACTCTACAGTTGAGTGAGAGATCTCAATCAAAAATTAGGTATGAAAATTTTCGAACACCCAGTTTACCCCATTTCACTTGGATCCTGGAGGGTTTCGGTTAAATTCCGCTGCGCTGTTTGATTCCCGAAACCCAACAGTAGCATTTGGATTTCAAACTAGATCTGAGTCCTAGTCTCCAATGTCTATGAACTTTAAATTCGACCTGTGATAGCAAAATGACATGGCCACCCTTGGCCCTACCTAGGAATATGCAAGATGCATGCTTTTGGTGCTTTGACTTAAACAAAATGAAATCATAAGAACATTTACTTGGCTAAGTAGTTTCATAGAAAACAAGCTTTAAAAACCAAAGCATACAAAATCAACATTGATATGAATTTACTGGACATAACAACTATGTGGGAGCATTCATACATAAAGTAGACTAATGCCCTCACCCAAGAGCATCCCAAGAGTCTAAGACCCCATCCATAAACATAAGAGGCAACTAGGGCATACAATATACACAAGGCTATCCTACTGAGATCTTTTCATCTAACTCATACCATAGATGCAATCCCGGTGGTGAGCCTTAAAAAGTCCTCCACATGGTCAACTAGCCACTGTGGCCAAGAAAGACTATAGTTAGTGCTGCTGCATTACCAACAAGTAGCTAATAAAACTAGATTTATAAAGATTCTTAACACTAAGTACCTGCAAAAGCAAACTACCATGACAACCCTTAAAGGTTATCAGGTCTAACACTGTCAGAATCTGCACAACATAAACTAGGGAGTGAAAATTGCAATTCTCAGTAAGCATATTCACTTGCAAGAAAAGATACTAAGGACAACATATATATAACCATATGTAATTTTCTGTAAGCTTGTACAGCGTGAGGCTCAACTTAATGCCCATAAGTTTTAGTCAATTGGGACTTGTCCTCTACCTAGTCTATGAACTACAAGGCACAACCTTGTCTACTAGCAAGCATTGCTTACTAGCCTAACTAATGAAGTTCTCCACTAGTTGAACATCCCTTATGTTCTATAGGGCCACTATGTTTGGACTGAAAGTTCTTAGTTCCCGAAGAACCCACTAGGTGTACTAAGGTTGCCTCATCATGACATTGAATCCAAAGATACAACTAAGGTCTTAAACCTTCCACCTTATCACTAAGTGTACTAAGGTTTATTCATCAAGACCTTGAACCCAAATGATAGCCAAAGGCCTATTGCCCTTCAAACCCCCAAGCTTTGACGAAGTGCCACCTTTGGAAAGCAAGAGCACCACCCTTGGAAAAGACGAACATCACCCTCGAGGAATGCGAGCGCCAACCTTAGGAAAAGAGGGTCCACGGTCGCTGACCCCTTAACCTCGGTAATCGACCATCACCCTTGGGGAATAACAGTACTAACCTCAGGAGCATGGTAAACTATCACCCTCGGTAAGATGACTTGACTAGCTTCGAGATAAGTAGACTCACCATCCTCGGCAGGGAAAAACATCCTCCGAAGAAGATCCTCTGTGCCGAATAACTGGAGCAACCTCAGCAAGAAGCCCTCCTATCCCGAAGAGGTCTTTCACTGAAGGGGTCTTGTGAATATGGCAAAAACAGTTAAGGAGCCTCTGACACAGAGCCCTCGCACACGCCTTTGACACAGAGCCCTCACACATGCCCCTGACACATAGACCTCCCACGGCCTTGACTTCTGGCCAGAACGACCTACAGCTAGCTGGAGATCCCTATACCTAAAGGTACGTACCACATCTGGCCAAACACGTGTCTTGATCTAAGCGAGCTGTGACAAACGGACTTCTCCTAATCCCCTCCGATAAATACTTGGGGAAATGACCCTGGTAAGGACAAAGACTAAACTCTTCAGAGACCTCTACTCTTTATTCTCCAATTCACTACTCTTTACTTGCCAAACACTAACTTGGGCATCGGAGGCTCCCCCCCCAAGAAAAACACTCCGGGGACCTCCTAAACCCTATTCTCTTGAGCGTTTCAAGCACTCTCACGACAGAAGTCTCTCCTTCAGTCACCCTCCACACCGGAAGTCCCAACTTCAGGCCACTATGTCGTACAATGAAGATGCCAATGAGCATCATTTGGCACCATCTGTAGGAAATCACCATGAGGTAGCCGTCATTGAGACTTGGTGTTCTAACGATAAGGGACTCCCGAAGTCCCCATCCGTGCCGGAGAATCAATAGGCGACTAAACAACCCGTCACAGGGACTTCCTTGCCTGAGGATGAACGTCCTCTAACGATCACGATGAGCTTCCTACGTGATTTTCAGCACTCTATTATGGCCGAAGTGGTGCAACAGTTGGACCAATGGTGGTCACAACAACCTTTATGTCAAAGGTCCTCTTCACCAACTCCTTGTCGTAAGATGAGCCCGAAGTCCACTCACCGGAGTTCAAAGAGTGGGGACTTCCGTGCGAGTCCTCAATGGAGGATGTACCCTCCAGATCCCGACGTACTGGAGAAATGGGGTCCAAAGGGGCTAGGACTTCCCGCCGGTGAAGTTCTTCATTGGAAGAGAGATCACAATCCCCCTACCGCTGAAGTTACTCCCCGAAAAGGAGGCATCGTTCTCCATTGCTAGAGGCCTCCAGGCAGTGAGAAGGGCCCAGCACCACCATCCTCATGGAAAAAATCCTAGAGAGGTTGGAAAAACTAGAGAGGTAGATCCCCCGAAAGCCAGTCTGGTAAAGGTTATCTGAGACCTTCACTGGTGAAGAGTCACCCTTCGTCCAGATGGTAGTGGAAGCACCAATGCCAAGCAACTTTTGGGTGCCTCGCTCGGAAACCTATGATGGGCATAGTGACTCTCAAGCCCACCTAACCAAGTACAAGCGTAGCATGGTGCTACATGGTACCGATGATGCTACCCTTTGCAAGTGTTTTTAGGTCACCCTCTTTGACTCGACAATCACGTGGTATAACTCCCTCACCCCCGGAACTATA
Organism: Aquilaria sinensis; assembly: GCA_005392925.1. NCBI lineage: Eukaryota > Viridiplantae > Streptophyta > Magnoliopsida > Malvales > Thymelaeaceae > Aquilaria > Aquilaria sinensis. The sequence continues at coordinate 35,664 of SMDT01000831.1, forward strand.
ATGAGTTTCCAGGAGCTGTCTACGATGTTCATGCAACAGTTCATTGGGAGTATGCCGATGGTGAAGATGCCCATCTAGATGTTCAACATAGCACAAAGGAATGGAGAAACCATCTGTGACTATGTCAAAAGGTTTAACCGAGAGGCCCTGAGCGTGCCAGACTTTCATCTCGAAATATGCATCCTTGCCATGATATAGGGACTTCGGTGAGACTCACAACTCTTTTACGAGTTCTCGAAGGACCCCGCGGACACCCTTGGCGAGTTCTACCGAAGGGCCGAACAACACATGACTGCTGGAGAATTAAGGATGAGAGGCCCAAAGTCTGACCACATGCACCCTGAAGGACAAAGCAGCCAACCTTGGTATCCAACCGAAGGTGGAGGGAGATCTCAGAAGCAGAGGGGGAATAAGCCAATGGAATTCACCCCCTTGAACACCACGAGAACGAACATCCTAATGGCTATAGAGAGGCAAGGGAGCCAAATTCAACGTCTGAAAGGCATGACCTCGGAATACAAGAAAAATATGAAGAAATTCTGTCAATTCCATCAGGATCACGGTCATGACACTGAGGATTGCTTCCAACTCAAGAAGTACATCGAGTCCCTGATCAAGCAGGGCCAACTCCGCCGGTACCTACAGATGCCCTTGCCTAGGGGAAGGAGGGAGGAAGAAAGAAAGGAAGATGAGGACTACGATTCTGACCGACGTCGGAACCGAAGTCCCAAGAAGAATCCTCCACCTCCAGCTGGAGGAATCTAGACGATCACCACAGGGCTACCTTCGGCAAAAAGAAAGGGGAAAGCTAAGGAGATCTCGGTGATGGAATTCGGTAACCAATTCAACAAGCTTGTTCGGAAAGATGGGCCCACCATAGTGTTCCCACATGATGATTGACATGGCCGTCCCTGGCCCCTGCCCAGGACACCTGTGAGAACTTGGTCTCACGGCAGATTGCAGTTGGTACTCATTGATATGTGCGCGGATTAAATCCATGTCACTAGTTGATTATCCTAGAATATGCAATATGCATGCTCTTTATGCTTTGACGGGTTATTTAAAACCATAAAATGTTAATGTGGCCACAATTTCTTTTATATAAAACAAGTAGAGCAGTCAAAGCCTGCAAATCAACCTTTATATGAGTTAACTACACATAGCAACATGCGTGAGCATTCATACATATAGTAGCTAATGCCCCCACCCAGAAAGCAATCCTCGAGTCCATGACTCTTCATTTCATAACTAAGGAGGCAACTAAGTACTATGTATAAACACAAAATCCTCTACTCAGATGTTCTCATACTAACTCACACCTTGGATGTGAAGCCTAGTGGTGAGCTTTAAAGATCCCTTTGGATCCAACTAGGTCCAATTATGCCTGACTATGTCCAATGTCCACTACGCTCTGTAACCAATGAGCAACTTAGTTAGTACTGTACAGGACCAACAAGCATCCAAATAATAAGTACTAGAATCAGCAAAACTCAGGTATTCTACCTGTGCACCAAAAACTACTACCAGAGTAACCCTCAACGGTCACTCGGCCCAACTCCTTCTGTGTCTACACAACAAAATAGTAAGGGTGAGAATCCAAGATTCTCAGTAAGGGTTAACCTCATGTACTAACAGTAAAACTGTGGACGGATTTGAAATAACTCATACATACTCTCTGCTAGCTCTCGTAGTGTGAGGGACCTCTCATATATGTAAATATATGGATATGCATGCTCGAATCCCGAAGGACCGCTCCTCACATAATTTTCTTACTTTCTCACAGGCGTCACTCCGTGGCTCACAAGTCTAGCTCTCAACTTGTGCCTCGTAAGCGTTAGCTTATGCCTGACTTATTATATAACTCCTCCTTAACTTTGTTGTGCAGGGGAATTGTGGCGAGAACTATGTAACTAGGTTATTAAACCTCATAACCTCAGTGCATTTGAAGCCTCTCCATACAACCCCATTATTTCCAACACTGCCAGGTTGCCAAGGGTTCTAAAACTTACACCTTAAACTCATGACACTTGATTATATTCGCTTGCAACTTAGTTTCCTTGCTTACTCAACAAGTAACCTCAAAATCTTTCAAAACTCAAGGAAACTCCCACTTCTTGAGGGACTTTAGGAACTCTCAAAGTACCCCCAGCATACTTGAGGCCCAAGGTACCTAAAGGACCCCCTTGGGACTCACCTCAATCATCCTAGCAAAATGTGCAAAATTCTGCCTTTAAAAAAATTACTGTCATTTTGATTCAAAAAAACTTTAAATTGAGGGAATTTTAGATGTTTCTAAAACTTGGAAATGATAGTACTCCCTCTTAGCTTTGTGTGGAACTTTGAATCACCTCAATCAGACACCCGAGCGAAAAGTTATGCTAAAAACAAAATTGGGTCTCCAATGCTGTCTTGGCGACGCGTCGTCAACTGTGGCGACGCATCGCCATAGTTGTCAACGTTCTGCAAACCTTTTTCCAATTGGCGACGTGGGTATCTCTTGGTGACACATCACTCTTACTAAGTTTTCATTGATTGGAGCTAAGTTTCTCTAAAGCTCTAACCAAACCTGTAGCAGTTTAGGGTTGGTGCCTCTTGTTGGCCATGATTCCCCCTTTCCTGTCCATTTATCCATTGCCTGGGTTCGGTAGGAGGCCATAGGGGTGGTTCCCTTTTCCTTGTGGCAACCATGTTTGCTTCCAACTCATGATTCATCATAGAGCTCATATAAAGATCATAGGTATTTTAATGGTACTTGACACTAGCAGCTGACCAAACTAAGTTCATGTATGTAACTAGCATGCAAAATGCAAAAATATGTACATGTATAAATCATACTCTAACCATGCTCTAATACCAACATCTGTTACCCACTTTGGGGTTGTCCAATTATGGTGCCAAAATTGTGCATTTAAAACTCATAGGGTTGGTATCTTTTGTGGGTTGTTAAAACAATACTCTTAATGTGCATACCCAAGTGGCCCTCTTTGGCACTATGTAAATGCATGCATATTGGTCCAACCATTACACACATATTCACATTTTATGCACACCATGGCAGAAAGGGAAGAAAACACTAGCACAAGTCTTAATCTTGGCTACCACATATTAGGCAATCTTGTTGAGTTTAAGTAACCAGCGACGACAACTGGATCTTTATCCAAAAACCTATATTAATCTAACCATGTAACCCTCTATTTTATTTACTTCATTAATAAGCAGAGACTTAAACCAAACCAAGGCATTTAGTTTTACCTCAATAGCCCACCTATGGACCAAGTTATAGATTTTTAAATTGGTTAGAAAATTCTGACCAAATGAACAGTAATTCAGCCAAATTTGCAACGTTATAACTCTGGCTATATTACTTCAAATGTAGATATTCCAAATCCTAGTTAAACCTTTTGATGTGCTCTAGGGGTGGCAAAAATTTCATACAAATATTCATTCCACACAGGGAGATATAGAATTTTGAGTTGAGGGTCAAAACTCTGGTTACTGTATGACCATTTTGCCCACACAAAAATTCATAAGAGTGCAAACACTTAATTAACAAAGGGTAAGCCCTATAAGGCTATCCCATACATGTGCAATACACATAGTGATTACATGCTCTTCATCTAGCTACTTTATGTGGCAAAAACAGAATTTACAAACAAGCAGCCTATCATTCACACCTAGACAACTTGTGCACCACATACACATTCATAGCAAAATAGTCCTCAAATGTTTACATACCTATTTCAACTTTACATGTATTACATGTACATGCATGCATGAACTACATAATGTCCTTAACTCAGCTAAAACATGCATCCAAGTTACAGGAGAGCTTTAGACATAATGCACTCAATAAACAGGATGCTGGATAGCACCATCACCAAAAATGCCAAATGTCCTCCTAAAATCACCAAACTTTCTAGATCACAACTAGACATATGGAAGTTCAAATATTGAAAATTTTAGGGAAAAAATCAAACTACAAGGCTCAGTTTGAGTGTGATCTTTCTGCTGGACCCGAATTGGGCAGATTTAAGGGGAATAAGTTTCACTGTGAAACTTAGTAAGGGTAACACTTCTACTCTTAAGGAAATGTGATCCTCTTTAAAACCTGCATCCAAAATACTAAAATATGAAACCACAATTCATATGTACAAGATATAGCAACCAAATGCAGCAGCCATTCACAGTCAACAAACACATGAAATGCGGCAGCAACATAAACCATGGGTTAGTCCATAAAACATGCAATAAACTTAAGTAAATCACTATGGAAGCCCTTCCACAGCATCAGCTTGGTCTTAGGAGAGTTTTAACACTAGTTAGTACTAACTTTATTGTCTGGAAACCCTCATTTCACTACCATCACTGTACACTTCACACTACGTAACAAAACCTTCAATAAGTGTACTCTCTTCACTAAGCTTGGTTCATCAAGCTCATGGCTCTCTTCCAATCTTGGCCTTAGCTCCATGGATACTTTAAAATATAGTAAACATTCCATAAGAGCAATAGAACCCACACCAAGATGGGTAGGCCAAATTTTAAGATTGATCCTTGGAGCACCCAAGCAACAGGTCTAGTTTGCTTCAAATTGCTTCCTTTTGCCTTTAATTTCAAGTAGCTTTAAGTTTAGAGGAATGGTGGCTTTGGAGGAAGCGTGGAGGAGGGTGGGCTGCATCCCTTTGCTGGTATGGCCGAATATGAGAGAAGAAAAGGTGGTCTGGACAACTTAAATGGTCAAAAGAACACTAAACACACTTAAGTAGTCTTAACCTTGCTTTATGTCATATTTCTTGCTACTAAACCTTGGTTTCTTAGTCTTAAACTCATGGACCACATTTGACCATATTTTCTTCCTGTAGCAACCTCTCCATAGGTGGGATAACCCCATAATTTTACCTTTTGACTTAAGTCAAAGACATACACGGCTTTTGTTTTTTTTTTTTTTGTCTTTGGATTTTAGGTATATGGCTAAAACTTCAAGAGTCTAATGATAAGCCCTTACTAGGTTATTCAAAGGAACTTTTCCCCCTTTTCATCCACATTTCAAGTGATTCCTGAAAGAGAGCAATAAAACTAATACTTATTGTTTGATTTTGCCGTGAAATTTTAGTTACATAAACTTCAGTATGTCTAGTATTAAACTAAGTGTTTCATGATTTTTATAGCGCATTTACTAATTTTAGTGGTGGTACATTTTGCCTTATGGAGCAGTTACCTTTTGAAGTTTTTAAAGTGCATTGTGACACGACCCCTCATGGGCCTACCCAGGAAGCCTATGGGAACTTGTCCCACACTAGACACAGTTGGCTAATTGATTACATGTGCACTAGTTAAAACCTTTATGCTCATAGTTATTTAATTCTACTATGTAATCGTGCATGAGTTTATGCTTTGACTTAATCAATAAAATAAAGAAATGGTACTTGAAACATTGCCATGGCATATTTTAACAAAAAAAAATATCGACACTATTAAAGCATTAATTAGGTGGAATTAACCACACATAATCATTTGTGTGCAAGCATCCAAACAAGAGTAGACTATGCTTGCACCCAAGAGCGACTCTAAAGTAGACTACTCATACATGACCATTGGAGGCAAATTAGTGTATGAGAACTATACACTGAATGATTGTACTGAGATCCAGAACCAAGCTTCCACCTTAGAGCATGCCAAACTCCCACCAGTAAGCTTTGCAAGCCCTCCCTTGTGCTTCACTAGCCTCTATAGGCCAAAAAGACAACTATAGTTGGTACAATAACTTAACCAGCAAGTAACCCATAAGCTAGAATCATAAAGACTCAAATAAACCAAATACCAGCTCACAGGCCTAGCCCAACAATCCTCAATGGTTGCTGGCTCAATGACGCCCAAAACTGCACAACAAAAAGTAAAGGAGTGAGAATCAAAGATTCTCAGTAAAGGGTCTTCAACTTGCAAGAAAATCCAGAGGACTGCTCATATGGGAACATATGTAACCTATTATGACCTAATACAGCCTGATGGTCTAATATATGTACCTAGGTCCCTTAGGACCCCTCCTCTTCCTAATCCTCCTCACGGGCCATCACTCAGTGCCTAGCGAGTTCTAGCCACTAACTCGCTCCTAATAAGCCTTAGCTTAGTAACTAACATAGTAACGTAGCCTTCCCTTAGTTGTTGTGCAGATGAACATGGTGGATGCTCCTTGGTTGTGCTTTAAAAAATCCAGTAGGTGTACTAGGCCTCCACATAGTGCCTTAAGTCCTAACACTTGACTAGGTCAGTTGTGTACTCTACCTTCGGCCATTTAACCTATGAAGGATGTACTAGGCTTCCACTTATACCTCAAGGTACATCTTGGCTAGGCAACAAGTGCACTAAGCCTTCATCCATGGTGCTCCCTAATCCACCATAATTTCGTTCACACTAGTGGAGTGGTAATGATCATGGTTGGACTCATTCGCTAGGTTCTTTCAAACCCCAACTAGGTGCACTACAATTTTCAAATTGAAGCCTTAAATCCAAAGTCTCAACTAGGCTTTTGATGGCACTAAACCTTGCACCCAACTAATGGTCCTCTATTATGGCCAAACATGCCTTTAAAACTTACCTTCATTTTGAGTTGAAATAACTTTAAAACTAGGCCATTTTAAGTATAGTGAATCCATGGACATGATAGTAGTCTCTATTAGCTTCATGTGAAATCTTGAATCACCTCAATCGGATACTCGGGTGAAAAGTTATGAGGAAAACAAAACTGGGTGGCAATGCTGTCGTATCGCCACAGTTGTCGACGTTCTGCCAATTTCTAAGGTATTGGCAACACATTGTGGGAACTCGTATTGATTGGTGATACATTACCATAGTTGTTGACATTCTGCAAATTTTTGAGTTACTGGCAACATGTCATGGGAACTTGTATTGATTGGCGATGCATCGCCACACCTATGAAATGCCTAGAAAACTTCTAGTTTTGCTGGTATGAACTTTGAACACTTTCCAAACATAACAAACATGCATGGATAGCCTTAAAACTTCAAATACATGTAGTACACATTGTAGAGACCATAATGCACCATTCAAACCAATCCTATTGTGTCCATAAACACCACATAAATCCTCAGAAACTCACTAGTCCAACATGTTCATCACCATCCACCAACTAATGCCATTCATCAAACTACTTGACTTTAACAAACAAACGAGCTAGGAATGGCATCAATTATGCTTGAATCATAAATCATTTTCCTCAATTACATAAGAACTAGCAAGAATCAAGCACCAAAAGCTTCAAGCTTCAAGCTTGAAGCACAAGGCTCCACTAATGTTTCCTATGGTTCCAAGCAAATTCAACTTATAAGGCACAAATTCAAGCTTATTCTAACTAGAACCAAGCTCATGAAAGCTCAAAAAACCAAGAACAATCAAAGAACCACAAGTCCTGGCCGAATTTAGAGCTTACCTAGCTCAAAAATGTACCAAGCAACCCATGCAAAAACAAGCTCTTTTCCACTTCAGTTCCACCAATAATTGATGTTTAGGGTAAGATTTGGCTATGGAATTTGAGAGAAGGAGGAGAGCTATGGGTTTGGGAGGTTGAGGATGATGAATAGTGATTGCCAAAATCTTTGAAATGCTTTAAATAGCCAACTTCTCACTTAAACCCTTCAACTTCTTTAGTTTTGCCAAAAACACCCCCATGCTCAAATAGTGCCATAAGATTTTGCAATTTAGCCTAACTTTTTGGTTTATTGTCACTTTGGTCCGAAAGATCAATTTAGGAGCTTAGATACCAAACTTATCACCTTGGGGTACAAAATGACCATTTTGCCCTTAGTGACATTTAGTTGCCAAATTAAACTAGGAACCATGAATCCTTTAGATAACTTACTTGACCTTGCTAATTCACCTTTAATCAAGGCATTTAGACTGTGGATTTATGAGCTTACCTTACTCGCCGAGCATTCCACTAGCAGGGCTATGACACATTGTGTTTGTAAGGCTCTCCAAGAAGCTAGTGTACATACCCAACAAAGCTAGGTCATATTTATGATGCATCTATGCATGTCAATACACTATGGAAGTTGTATGGATGATATATGAAGTAATGAAGTGCTGTTTGAGATTGTTTGTTCAATTTTGTCCATTTTGCAATTCATGGGCTATTTTAAAGGAGGTTATGATCAATGCTTATAGAATGCCTCTAAATTCAAGGAAGTGACTTTACCAAGTTTTTAAGACATGAATGAACGTTCCCAATTTGGTTTTTCACTTAAAAGTGAAGTTGATGATTTATTTGCAAATTGTGTATGGGCATTATAGGAAATCATTGATAAATTTTGACACCCTACAATCTAGAGGCATAATGGGAGAATTACATGTGTGGCTTAATGGTAAAAAAACCATTATATTGTGTAATTCTTATCGTAGTGATTGAAGTGTGAGGGGTAAAAGACATGATTAATGATCCTTAAAAGTGTTCCAAGTTGGTAACTTGGCCCCCAAGAAAAGCCTTAAGGATTGCTTGTTTGTCAAGTAACCTATGGACATTTTGGTAAGGTTTTGGAAGTGCAGGTATTTAATTGAAAAACTTTCAAGAAAGAGCTTTCGAGAGTTATGAGAAGGATATTAATGGTATGAAAGTGCTATTGCAAGACCAAATTGCTTATGGAAGACTAGTGTGGGCAAAGAAAACACAAGAAAGGGCTTAAGGACCTAAGTGTCCTAGTGTAGGCCTTTGGTTGTTTATGCTTTTGACTTGTGTCAAATGGAGAAATTTTAGGGTTATCCTACTCAAGGGAGGACATCTAAGACATGGTAGGGATATGGTCAAATGTGGGCCAAGAAATTAAGCATAATAAACCAAGGTTTTGTAGCAAGGAAAAGGACATAAAGTAGGTTAAGATTGTTAAGTGCATTTTGTGCCCATAAGCTCATTTAAGCCTATTTAAGTGGCCAACTCACTTATTTCTCTCCCTTCCTCTAGCCCAAGAACACAGCCACCACACCTTCAAACTTGCAATTGATTGAAATTGTAGTCTAAAGGAAGCAATTGAAAGCAAACTAGAGCTATTGCTTAGATACTTCAAGGGTCAAGCTTGATTTTCAGCCTACCCACTTTGGTAAGGGTTCTCTTGCTCACATGGACTGTTTACTATATTTTCAAGCATCAATGGAGCTAGGGCTAAGCTTGGAAGAGAGCCATGAGCTTGATGAACCAAGCTTGGCAAGGGGAGTGCACTTATTGAAAGTTTTGTGACCTTGTGTGAAGTGCACAGTGAGGGTAGTGACAATTGGGGGTTCTAGAGCCGAAAGTTAGTACTAAATAGTGTTAAAATCCTCCTAAGACCAAGCATTAGCTTGAGGAGGCCTACCCTAGTGATTTGCTTAAGTTTATTGAATGTTTTAGGGACTAACCCATGGTTTATGTTGCTGCTGCATTTCATATGTTTGTTGGCTGTGAATGGCTGCTGCATTTGGTTGCTATATCTTGTAGATATGCATTGTGGTTTTGTATTTTAGTTTATCTGGATGCAGATTTTGATGATGGTCATATTTCCTTAAGAAACCAAGTGTTTCCCTTACTAAGTTTCACAATGAAACTTACTCCTCTCAATTCTGCCATTTCAGGTCTAGCAGAAAGTTCACATTCAAATTGACCTTTGTGGTTTTATTTTGTTGGGTTTCGGGAGCCAAACAGTGCAGCAGAATTTAACCGAAACCCTCCATGATCCAAGTGAAATGAGGTAAACCGGGTGTTCGAAAATTTTCATACCTAATTTCCAGTTGAGATCTCTCACTCAACTGTAGAGTCGAATCACAAAACTTGAAAAGTTGACGTGTTCAAGCTCTCTATGGTATCCACAAAAGCCTCTTGGGATCACCACACTTCCACCGCGTCTCGGGAGATACGTTTCTCTTGCGCTCGCAGTGCTAGCCTGCGTCCTCCAATGAGTTGCAAGAGAAGAGTGCGACTGTCCTTTTGGGAGGCTAGGGCAAGAAGACCTGCGAATTTCTCACTAGAAGTTGTATTTATAGTCAGACTCAACTTCCAGGCGTAATGGGTTTCAAAGCCCTAATCCAATTAGGATTTAATTTCGGGCTTAATAATGGCTCAACTATTGGGCCCATTATTAATACGAAATTCTTGTGAACCCAAAACCCAACTAATTAGCCCATGCACTCTAATGATCCAAATAGCTCTATGTGTGTGACCCAATAGGCTCTTACCACATTGGCAATGATGATATATCATATTTATGATCATAAGCAATGAGCGGTGTCTAGTAACACATCATTGTTACCCAAGTGATAAGATTGTCGATGATTCGACTAAACCTTTATGATCATCACCTATATATGCCACTGTCCCTTTGTCCAAGATATCAAGACTAAGCATGAGACATAGAATATGTCATTCTTGTATAGCCTAATTTTTTGTTTCTTGATTACTGAGTAGACCAACTTAAATTGATGACATTGATATCGTATATCAACTCATCCGAGCATGGCCATGCATTTTTCAAAGTCTTACTCTATCAAGGGGCCCGAAGATATCACTCCCATTACATAGGAGGGACAAATCCCATCTTGATCATACAAATCCCTCCGCATGATATGTGGCATACCCAATGACCTTCTTCAAGTTCACTCAGTTACGAGCAACAAAGGAAAGTATCAAAGTATGTGACTCACATTTAGGGAACCTTGATGATCTTAGGTCGAAGGACTAGATATACCATGATCACTATGAGAATTACTTATGACACTCATCTAACGATCCATGTAGTGTTCTCTTGGTGGGTCAGTCTAGTACACAAGTTCTCCAACTTGTACCCATATGTAGACTACATATCTCATATTAGTCTCCACATATGCTAGTCGTTATGTATTATTGCAACCCGCTCCACAATAAACTAGACCAGGGACGTTTAAGAATATCATTATTTTACGGTTACAATTATGTTTATTACGTTACGCAGAAACAAAACAACGAACATAATTGCTGGATTAATGCCTTAATAAAATATCATGACTTATGTGCAAAAATACAATCATCTCATGATTGGCTTTTGGGCACAACACTAACATATTTTTGATCTAAAATTTCAGGTACATGAACTTCCATGTGTCTAGTGATGATCTGGAAATTTTGGTGATTTTAGGAGCACATTTGGTACTTTTAGTGATGATGCTTGCTATGTTATGCAGCAGCTGTCCAACATCCAGTTTCTAGAGTCAATTGTGTCATAGGAACTGCTGTAACTTAGGGTTAATATTTAGCTGGGTTAAGACCATTATATAGTTCATGTATGCATGTACATGTAGTGCATGTAAAATGAGACAAGTATGTGAACATTTGAGTAATGTTTTGGCTATGTATGTGATGTGGTGCAAAGCTGCCTAAGTCTGAATGATAGGCTGGTTACTTGTAATTTCTATTTTGGCCACTTAAAGTTCCTAGATGCAAGAGAATGTATGTCCCATGTGTATCAGACATATATGGGGTAGCCTTGGAGGGCTTTCCCATTGTGAATGAAGCATTTTCACACTTATGAAATTTTGTATGGGCAAAATGCTCATAAAGTGACCAGAATTTTGACTCTACACTTAAAGTTCTATATGTCCATGTGTAGAAGAATCTTGGTATAAAATTTTGGTAACGCCTAGATAACATCTAGAGGATGAACTTGGATTTTGAATTTATGAATTTAGAGCCCTGTAGCTAAAGATATGATGTTGCAAATTCGGCTAAGTTATTGTTTATTTGGTCAAAATTTTGCAACCAACTTAAAAAATCCGTAACTTGGTCCATAGGTGGGCTATTGATGTAAAACCAAAATCCTTGGTTTCTTTAAAGACTCTACTCGATAATGAAGCAAAGGAAATACATGGTTACATGGCTAGATTAATATAGTTGTTTGGAAGAAGTTGTAGGTGCAGTGGTTGGTCACTTGCACTTAATAAGATTGCCCAATGTGTGGTAGCCAAGATTAAGACTTGTACTAGTGTTTTCCTCCCTTGCTACTATGGTGTGCATAAAATGTGAATATGTGTGTAATGGTTGGACCAATATGCATGCATTTACATAGTGCCCAAAAGGTCCACTTAGGAATGTACGCTAAGGGTATTGTTCTGATGGCCTACAAAACATACAAACCCTGGGAGTTTGAAATGCATAATTTTGGCTCCATAACTGGACTACCCGAAAGTGGGTAACAATTTGAGCTCACTAATCTAATCATTGTCTTAAGCGCTCAGAGTGGTATCATAGCAAGGTTTAATGTGGTTTATGTGCGCATGACATGATGCATATAGTTGAATACATATAGCTTAGTTGGGTAAACTACTAGTGCCAAGTACCTAGCACACAGTATATATTGTGCTTGTTACCCACTTTAGGCTAGTCCAATTATGGTACCAAAATTGTGCATTTAGACTCCCAGGATTGGTAATGTTCTGTAAGCCATTAGAGCACTGCCCTTAGTGTGAATACCCAAGTGGCCCTCTTGGGCACTATGTAAACACATACATATTGGTCCAACCATCACACACATATTCACATTTCATGCACACCTTGGCAACAAGGAAGGAAAACACTAACACAAGTCATAATGTTGGCTACCACACATTAGGGAAACTTGTAAATTTCTAGTGACCAACCATTGCACCTGTAACTTCTACTAATAAACTATATCATTATAGCCATGTAACCCCCTTTTTTATTTGCTCCATTATCAACCAAAGACTTAGAGCAAACCAAGGAATTTTGTTTTACATCAATAGCCCACCTATGGACCAAGTTATAGATTTTTCAAGTTGGTTACAAAATTCTGACCAAATGAACAGTAACTTAGCCAAATTTGCAATGTCACATCTTTGGCTACAGGGCTCCAAATTTAGAAATTCAAAATCTCATACCAAGATTCACTCTACACAAGGAGATATAAAACGTTCTGTACAGAGTCAAAATTCTGGTCACTTTATGACCATTTTGCCCATACAAAATTTCTTAAAATTCATTTACTTCATTTCTAGGTCCAAAACCAACATACGCAGTTCCATACATGTCTTAACCACATGAGAAAACCATTTCCCTGAATTTAGAATCCTTCCAACCCTTATTCATAAAAGTTCCATCAAAATAGCCCAAAAACACCATATGTACTGCATTGTATACACACTTCAAACCACACTCCATTGATCTATATATCCTTCTCACACTACACATAAAACATACCCAGATCATTTACAAGAATTTATGCACCACATACATGATAATAAATTAGTTAAAACATGTTACCACCTTACAAAATGGGAGAATTACAAGTGTGTCACAATGGCCAAAAACCATTATAATGTGTAATTCTCATCATAGTGATTGAAGTGTGGGGGGTAAAATGCATGATCAACACCTCCTTAAAAGTGTTCCAAGTTGGTAACTTGGCCCCCAAGAAAAGCCTAAAGGATTGCTTGTTTGTCAAGCAACCTATGGACCTTTTTGTAAGGTTTTGGAAATTCGGATACTCAATTGCAAAACTCTCAAGAAGGGGACTTGAAGACTTATGTGAAGGATATAAATGGTATGAAAGTGCTATTGGAGGACCAAATTACTCATGGAAGACAAGTTTGGACAAAGGAAACACTAAAGGCAATAAGGACCTAAATGTCCTAGTGTAAACCTTAAGGTGTTCAAGCTTTTGACTTAAGTCAAAGGGTGGAATTGTGGGGTTCTCCCACCATGGGGGAGGCAGCCAAGACTTGATAATTAGTAAAAAATGTTGGGCACATGTGTAGCAATGAGTTTAAGACAAAGAAACCATGATTAGTGAGAAGGAAAATGTCATAAAGCAAGGTTAAGCTTGTTTAAGTGTGTTTTGTGCCCTTAAGCTCATTTAAGGCCATTGAAGTAGCCAAATCACTTATCCCTCTCTCATTTTCATCCCAGCCTAGCCTAAGAACATAAACATACTTCCTTCATAGCCACCATACCTCCAAGATTGAAATTGAAGGCAAAAGAAAGCAAGAAAAGGCAATTGGAAGCTATGTGGTGCTAAGACTTAAGTGCACCTAGGATTTAATTTCAGCAAGCCCATCAAGGTAAGGGTTCTCTTGCTATCATGGGTTGTTTTCTGCATTTTCAAGCAACCATGGAGCTAGGGCTAAGCTTGGAAGAGAGCCATGAGCTTGATGAACCAAGCTTATTGAGGGGAGTGCACTTATTGAAGGTTTTGTGACCTATTGTCAAGTGCACAAAGATGGAAGTAAAATGAGGGTTTCTAGAGCCCAAAGTTAGTACTAAATAGTGTTAAAATCCTCCTAAGACCAAGCATTAGCTTGAGGAGGGCTACCAGAGTGATTTGGTTATGTTTATTGTGTGTTTTATGGACTAACCTATGGTATATTGTTACTGCTGCATTTCATGTGTTTGTTGGTTGTGAATGGCTGCTGCATTTGGCTACTATATCTTGTATATATGCATTTTGGTTTTTGTGCTTTAGTGTCTTTGGATGCAGGTTTTAATGAGGGTCACATTGCCTACTAAATCCAAGTGTTACCCTTACCAAGTTTCTCAATGAAACTTACTCCCCTGAATTTTGTCATTTCAGGTTCAGCAGAAAGATCACACTCAAACTGACCTTTGTGGTTTGAGTTTTGATCTCAAAATTTCAGGTACATAAACTTCCATATGTCTAGTTATGATCTGGAAATTTTGGTGATTTTACGAGCACATTTTGTATTTTTCATGGTGGTACTTACTGTGTTGTGCAGCAGGTGTCCAGTATCCTGTTTTTGGAGTCCATTGTGTCTCAGGACCTCCTGTAACCTAGTGTCCGTGTTTACCTGACTTAAGACCATTGTGTAGTACATGTATTGCATGTAAAATGAGAAAAGTATGTGAACATTTGATGTTTTGGCTATGTAAGTGATGTGGTGCAAAGCTGCCTAGGTGTGAATGATGGGCTGCTTACTTGTAAATTCTATTTTGGCGATATAAAGTTGTTAAAATAAAGGGAATGTAATTCTTATGTGTAATGGACATATATGGGATAGCCTTGGAGGGCTTTCCGCATGTGAATGAAGTGTTTACAGGGTTTGGAAAAATTGTATGGGCAAAATGGTCCAAAAGTTGCCAGAATTTTGACTCTTGACCGAAAGTTTAATATCTCCATGTGTATGATGAATCTTGGTTTGAAATTTTGACCAAACCTAGAGGACATCTAGAGGGTTAACTGGGATTTTGAATTTCTGGATTTAGAGCCCTGTAGCCAAAGATGTGACGTTGAGAATTTGGCTTAGTTATTGTTCATTTGGTCAGAATTTTGTAACCAACTTAAAAAATCCATAACTTGGTCCATAGGTGGGCTACTGATGTAACAAAAAATTCCTTGGTGTGCTCTACGTCTTTACTTGATAATGGAGCGAATAAAGTAGGGGTTATGTGGCTAGAATGATACAGTTTGTTAGTGGAAGTTACAGGTGCAGTAGCTGGTCACTAGAACGTAACAAGATTGCCTAATGTGTGGAAGCCAAAACTAAGACTTTTGCTAGTGTTTTCCTTCTTAACTGCCATGGTGTGCTTGAAATGTGAATATGTGTGTTATGGTTAGAACAATATGTATGTATTTGCATAGTGCTCAAGAGGGTCACTTGAGTATGCACACTAGGGGTGTTGTTCTGATGACCTACAGGACACACCAATCCTGGGAGTTTAAATGCACAGTTTTGGCACTATAACTGGACTTCCCTGGAGTGGGTAACAGAAGTTGGTATCAGAGCATGGTTTATACATGTACTTAGCATATAGTTGCGTTGCATGCATCTACATATATGAACTTAGTTTGGTCAGCTGCTAGTGTCAAGTACCATTGAAATACCTATGATCTTTATATGTGCTCTGTGATGAATCATCAATGCTAGAAGTAAACATGGTTGCAACAAGGAGAGGGGAACCACCCCGAAGGCCTCCTACTGACTCTGGGCAACAAACAAATGAACAGAATAGAGGGAATCAGGGGCAACAGGGGATACCAAACCCTGAAGTACCTCAGGCATGGTTAGAGCTTCAGAGGAACTTAGCTCTAATCAATGAGAACTTGGTAAGGCTGATTCAAGGACAACAACAGGGAGTCCAAGTTGCTCCAGCAGAACCAGTTCGGGATGCATAGCAACAACCAGAAGAGGATACTAGGAACACATTTGAATATGTTCCTTCTGGAAGCTTAAAAGACACAAACGATGAGGCCATGGAAGTGGAAGATGAAGATAGGAGAAATCCAAGATGAAGAAGACTAAGGTCTGAGATTGGTCAAGTAACCAGGACCAATCCCTCAGTCTATGACCCTTCCTCCACTAGGAATAAGATTGAGGATGGCCATGAGAGAAGATCCAGGAAGAGGCAGAGAGATCATAGAGAACATCATCATACAGACGACTCTTACAGATCTAGGAGACATAGATCAGGGGATCTAGAAGGCCTAGATGAGGTCAGACTATTGGAGAGGTTTCAAGGCCTAGGACCTCAACAGTTTGATGGAAGACCTGGGCTAGAGAAAGCTGAGGAGTGGTTAATCTTCATTGAAAAAATGTTTGAGAGGATGCCACTCAGTTCCACGAAGAGAGTGTCATTGGCTACCTACAATCTGGTAGGCAGTGCAGAGATGTGGTGGAGAAACACAAGAGATAGGTGTGCTTTCCAGAAGGGCAAAAAGACAGGAAGAGATATTGAGATGAGCTGGCCATAGTTCACATAGCTGTTCTAGGAGCAGTACATTAGTTATGCCATCAAGGATATGAAGCAAGCTGAATTTGATGCTCTAAGGCAGGGCAACCTCAGTGTCCTGGAGTATGAGCACCAATTCAATCAGTTGGTAAGGTATGCTCCTCAGTACCATAGACTAAAGGAGTTGAAGGCCAAAAGATTTGTCAGAGGACTAAAGCCAGACATTAGAAAGGCTGTTAGACCTTTTAGAGTAGTTACATACTATAAAGCAGTGCAGAAAGCCCTATTAGTAGAGCAAGAGGAGTATGAGACTAAGTACTTTCCCAGTGGACCAAGGGAAAGTAGTCAGGCAGGAGGCAAGCAGAAGCCACTACATGGCAAGGGAATTGCCAGGAGTTCCCATTTTGGTGGTGAGGGCAAGGTTAAGGGGAAGTTCCCTTGCCTAAGGTGGCCTAAATGCAAGAAGTTTCATGGAAAAAAACCTTGCTATTTTGACACCCAAGCATGTCTAAGATGTGGATCTATGGATCATTGGATCAAAGACTACCCACAGGCTTAAAGGAGGCCAGAAGACCAAGCTCTAGTAAGACCTATTGGGGTAGGACCTAGAGGCAAAGCACCAAAGGAGGGACAACAGAGGCGAATTCCTCCAGTGCCTCAGCCTCCAGTGCAGAGAGCTGGTAGAGTCTTCCAAGTGGAGAGGCCAGAGGCATCAGAGTAGGGAGGAGCACTAAGAGGTAACATTTATTTCAATGGTATGCCTGTTAGTGTTCTATTTGATAAGGTGCATCTGTCTATACTGGCTGGGAAATTTGTTGAAGCCATGAAATTGCCTACTGAAATCATGCCTAGGATATCCTTAGTGAAAACAGCAGGTAGTCAATGTCTTTTCACTAATGACCTAGGTAAGGATTATGAGCTAGTAGTAAGGAAGACTAAGGTTATGACTAATCTGCTAGTGTTGGATATTCCTAAGTTTGAGTTAGTGCTAGGTATGAATTGGCTTGCTATGCATAACCTAAGAATTGATTGTGCTAAGAGGGAAATCACATTGCCTGATGGTGAAGTGCATGCATTAGTGAATTCTAAGGAATTAGTGTATGAAATGCATGGCATGGAGCTAAAAGTACCAGACAAGATACCTATAATTTCTGAGCATGATTATTGTTATGAATTGAATCAATTGCACTGTGAAGAAGAAGTAGATAGAATACCTATAGTGAGAGACTTTCCACAAGTCTTTCCTAAAGACCTGCCAGGTATTCCTCCATAAAGGAAGATTGAATTTGAAATCAAGCAACCAGAAGCTAGTCCAATATCCATACCTCCTTACAGAATGCCAATCATAGAGATGAATGTGCTTAAGAAACAACTTGATGAACTTCTTGAAAAAGGGTTCATAAGGCCAAGTGTTTCACCATTAGGAGCTCCTGTTCTCTTTGTGAAAAAGAAGGATGGATCTTTGAGACTATGCATTGACTACAGGAAGCTTAATGTAGTGACTATCAAGAACAAGTATCCACTCCCTAAGATTGAGGATCTGTTTTATCAACTCAAGGAAGTTAAAATCTTTTCTAAGATAGATTTGAGATCTGGATACTTTCAATTGAGAGTAAAGGAAGAAGATAATCCTAAGTCTGCATTCAGGACTAGATATAGCCATTATGAGTACACAGTCATGCCATTTGGTTTAACTAATGCCTCAGCTGCTTTCATGGACCTGATGAATAGGGTGTTTAGACCACATCTAGACAAATTTGTGGTTGTGTTCATTGATGACATCCTAGTGTATTCCAAGGATGAAAATGAACAAGACATCATTTGAAGATTGTCTTAAAGACTCTGTTGGAACATCAACTTTACGGCAAGTTACCCAAGTGTGAATTCTGGATAAGGGAAGTGTCTTTCGTAGGACACATCATAGATGCAGAAGGCCTTAAGGCAGACCCTGAAAAGGTCAAGGCAGTGCAAGAGTGGGAATGGCCAAAGACTGTGAAGGAAATCAGAAGTTTCCTAGGATTAGCTGGATACTACAGGAGATTTGTATCAGGCTTTTCCATGATTGCCCCAGTTCTTACTCATCTGACCAAGAAGGGACAAAGATTTTAATGGACTGAGAAATGTGAAAAGAATTTCTAGGAGCTCAAGCAGAGTTTGGTGACAATGTTTGGCTGAAAGTTGCACCAACCAAAGGCACTGTCAGATTTGGCAAAAGAACCAAGTTAGCTCCAAGATACATTGGTCCTTGTGAGATATTGGACAGAATTGGCAAAGTAGCATACAGGTTAGCTCTACCGCCAAACATGTGAAGTGTTCATAATGTTTTTCACATTAGCATGCTTAAGAAGTGTCTATTAGACACAAAGCATGCTATTGTAATGGAAGACATATAGTTGGAACCTAACTTGACATATGAAGAGAAACCTATAGCAATCTTAGGCAACGATACCAAAAGGTTAAGAAACAAACATATTCCCATGGTTAAAGTTTAGTGGTCACACCACTCTGAAAGAAAAGCAACCGAGGAAATTGAAAAAGACCTTATGGAAAGGTATCCTGAAGAATACCCAAAGTTAAAGGCTATTTTGGAGTACCAAAATTTTTAAGGGGGGGAGGATTATTACCACCTCACAAAATGGGAGAATTACAAGTGTGTCATAATGGCTAAAAACCATTATATTGTGTAATTCTTACCATAGTGATTGAAGTGTGGGGGGTAAAAGGCATGATCAACCCCTCCTTAAAAGTGTTCCAAGTTGGTAACTTGGCCCCCAAGAAAAGCCTAAAGGATTGCTTGTTTGTCAAGCAACCTATGGACTTTTTTGTAAGGCTTTGGAAATTCGGGTACTCAATTGCAAAACTCTCAAGAAAGAGACTTGAAGACTTATGTGAAGGATATAAATGGTATGAAAGTGCTATTGGAGGACCAAGTTACTCATGGAAGACAAGTTTGGACAAAGGAAACACTAAAGGCAATAAGGACCTAAATGTCCTGGTGTAAACCTTAAGGTGTACAAGCTTTTGACTTAAGTCTAAGGGTGGAATTATGGGTTATCCCACCATGGGGGAGGCAGCCAAGACTTGATAATTAGTCAAAAATGTTGGGCACATGTGTACCAATGAGTTTAAGACAAAGAAACCATAATTAGTGAGAAGGAAAATGTCATAAAGCAGGGTTAATCTTGTTTAAGTGTGTTTTGTGCCCTTAAGCTCATTTAAGGCCATTTAAGTGGCCAAATCACTTATCCCTCTCTCATTTTCGTCCTCCCCCAGGCCAAGAACACAGCCATACTTCCTCCATAGCCACCATACCTCCAAGATTGAAATTGAAGGCAAAAGAGAGCAAGAAAGGGCAATTGGAAGCTATGTGGTGATATGGCTTGAGTGCACCTAGGATTAAGCTCCAATTTCAACATGCCCATCAAGGTAATGGTTCTCTTGCTATCATGGGTTGTTTTCTGCATTTTCAATCAACCACGGAGCTAGGGCTAAGCTAGGAAAAGAGCCATGAGCTTGATGAACCAAGCTGATTGAGGGGAGTGCACTTATTGAAGGTTTTGTGACCTATTGTTAAGTGCACAAAGATGGCAGTAAAATGAGGGTTTCTAGAGCCCATAGTTAGTACTAACTAGTGTTAAAATCTTACTAAGACCAAGAATTGGCTTGAGGAGGGCTGCCATTGTGATTTGGTTATGTTTATTGTGTGTTTTATGGACTAACCTATGGTATATTGTACTGCTGCATTTCATGTGTTTGTTGGTTATGAATGACTGCTGCATTTGGTTGCTATATCTTGTATATATGCATTCTGGATTTTATGCATTAGTGTATTTGGATGCAGTTTTTAATGAGGGTCACATTGCCTACTAAATCCAAGTGTTACCCTTACTAAGTTTCTCAATGAAACTTACTCCCATGAATTCTGTCATTTCAGGTTAAGCAGAAAGATCACACTCAAACTGACCTTTTGGTTTGAGTTTTGATCTGAAATTTCGGGTACATAAACTTCCATATCTCTAGTTATGATCTGGAAATTTTGGTGATTTTAGGAGCACATTTGGTATTTCTCATTATGGTACTTACTGTGTTGTGCAGCAGCTGTCTAGTATCCTGTTTTTGGAGTCCATTGTGTCTCAGGACCTCCTGTAACCTAGTGTGCGTATTTACCTGAGTTAAGACCATTGTGTAGTGCATGTATGCATGTACATGTAGTGTATGTAAAATGAGAAAATTATGTGAACATTTGAGTAATGTTTTGGCTATGTAAGTTATGTGGTGCAAAGCTGCCTAAGTGTGAATGATGGGCTGCTTACTTGTAAATTCTGTTTTGGCCACATAAAGTTGTTAAAAGAAAGAGAACGTAATTTCTACATGTAATGGACATATATGGGATAGCCTTGCAGGGATTTCCGCATGTGAATGAAGTGTTTGCATGGTTTGGAAAAATTGTATGGGCAAAATGGTCCAAAAGTTGCCAGAATTTTGACTCTTGACTGAAAGTTTAATGTCTCCCTATTTCGGATGAATCTTGGTGGCTTAGTTACTGTTCATTTGGCCAGAATTTTGTAACCAACTTAAAAAATCCATAACTTGGTCCATAGGTGGGATATTGATGTAAAAAGAAATTCATTGGTTTTATATAAGTCTCTACTTGATAATGGAGTAAGGAAAACAAGGGGGTATGTGGCTATAATGATACAGTTTATTAGTGGAAGTTACAGGTGCACTAGCTGGTCACTAGAACGTAACAAGATTGCCTAATGTGTGGAAGCCAAAACTAAGACTTGTGCTAGTGTTTTCCTTCTTAGCTGTCATGGTGTGCATGAAATCTGAATATGTGCGTTATGGTTAGACCAATATGCATGTATTTGCATAGTGCTCAAGAGGGTCACTTAAGTATGCATACTAGGGGTGTTGTTCTGATGACCTATAGGACACACCAATCCTGGGAGTTTAAATGCGCAGTTTTGGCACCATAACTGTACTACTCTGCAGTGAGTAACAATACATACACTAATCTTCTTGGAGAACTTAAAAAGCACTAAGCACTCCAGAAACTTGAAGGGACCAACTGCTGTGTAAGCAGAAAGTACCATTACTAAAAATAGCTAATGTGCTCCGAAAATCATGAAACTTTCCAGTTTACCACTACACATATGGAAGTTCATGTAACTAAAATTTCACAGGGAAACTCAAATGAAAACTGTTAATCCAAATTTTCTTTTTCAGGTGCTCCTGAAATGGACAAAAAGGGGGTAAGTCTCTTTGAAGAAACTTAGTAAGGGCTTATCATTAGAAACATAAATTCCCAGCAACATACCTGAAATTCAAAGACATAAAAACACAAAAAAAAAGCACATATACAAAAATATAGCTATCCAATTCCACAAACAAACAGAACACAATCAAATGCAATGCTGGTAGCAATACATCATTAGGGTTAGTCCATAAACAGTCAAATAAACATTAAGAACTCACCATGGTAGCCCTCCTCAGGCTATTGCTTGATATTAGGAGTCTTTTTGGTCTTTGTTAGTACTAACTTGGGCTCTAGAAACCCTCAATTTCACTACCATAACAGAGCACCAAAGCTGTAGGGCCGAAACCCTTGGTGCGATTTCCCCCTTAACCTAAACTTGGTTCATCAAGCTCTTGGCTCTCTTCCAAGCTTAGGGTATTAGCTTCATGGATGTTTGGGCATCATTATTGAAAAATAAACAGCCATGAAACCTAGATAAAACCCTTAACTTTTGCTGAAAATCCAATAAGCCTTTTGCAAACCCAAAAACTAAGGGTTTTTCTTGTTCTTGGTGCATCCGGTTGCTTTCCTTTGTGATTTCTAGAGAGCTTGAGCTATGGTAGCTATGGAAGCTTATGGAGGAGATAGGAAATAGGTTGTGCCTGGTGGGGGATGAAAATGGCCAAGAAATGGCAAGAAATCAAGATATTTTACTTGACTTGATTAGTTTAACCGTAATCCTCACTTAGGTCACTATAAGTATGTCTTAAGCAAAGACTTTTTGGCTAATATTTAGCCCACCTTCTTTTCTTCTTTAGCCCAACTTTTTGACCTTAGAACCTAGAAGTAAAAGGCTGGGATAATGGTACAAATGGCCACTTTTGACTCTTGTCAAAAGTCATCGCATCCTTAGGTTATTTTTGTGAACAATTGTACACTTAGTTGTCCGAGGTTCTTGAATAATGGATTTTGTTTCCTTTATGCAATTTAGCCTCCAAAAATTGTTTCCATACCATTCATATCCTTCCCATAATTGTCCAAATCTCTTTGTGAAATTTTTGCAATTGAGTACCCGAATTTCCAAAATCTTACAAAAAAGTCCATAGGTTACTTGACAAACAAGCAATCCTTAAGGCATTTCTTGGGGGCCAAGTTACCAGCTTAGAACACATTTAAGGAGGTGTTGGTCATGCCTTTTACCCTCCACACTTCAATTGCTATGGTGAGAATTAACACAATATAATGGTTTTTAGCTGTTATGACACGCTTGTAATTCTCCTTTTTTTATGACCTGGTAACAATCCTTCCCCCCCTAAAAATTTTGGTCCTCCAAAATAGGCTTTAGATTCAGGTATTCTATAGGATACCTTTCCATAAGGTATTTTTCAGTTTCCCAGGTTGTTTTTCATTTAGAGTGGTGTGACCACTAAACTTTAATTATGGGAATGAGCTTGTCTCTTAACCTTCTGGTGCCCTTGGCTAAGATAGCTATAGGTTTCTCTTCATATGTCAAGTTAGGTTCCAACTATATGTCTTCCACTACAATAGCATGCTTTGTGTCCAATAGACACTTCTTAAGCATACTGATGTGAAAAACATTATGAACACTTGACATGCTTGGTGGTAGACCTAACATGTATGCTACCTTGCCAACTCTGTCCAAGATCTCATAAGGACCAATATATCTTGGAGCTAACTTGCTTCTTTTGCCAAATCTAACAGTGCCTTTGGTTGGTGCAACTTTCAGTCAAACTTGATCACCAACCTCAAATTCAAAGTCTCTCATTCTTTTGTTCACATAGGCTGTGGTTCTTTCATTGGCTGCCTTTAATCTCTCTTGAATTTTCTTGATTTTGGTTGTTGTCGCTTCAACAATTTCGTGACCCAACTCTAGCCTATCTGAGGCTTCCACCCAACAGTGGGGTGTTGTGCACCTTCTTCCACATAATGCTTTATAAGGTGCCATGCCAATGGTGCTTTGGTAACTATTGTTATATGAGAATTCCACTAATGGCAAGTGTTGGTCGTATTCAGCTTTGAAATCCAACACATAGGTCTTGAGCATGTCTTCCAGTATCTGTATCAACCTTTCAGATTGCTCATCTGCCTAAGGATGATAAGTAGTACTTAGGTTGATTTTGGTTCCCAGTGCTTTATGAAAAGCACTCTAAAACCAAACTGTAAATCTTAAATCTCTATCAAATACAATGGAATCTAGTATTCCATGTAGCCTCACTATTTCTTGGATATACATCTAAGCCAACTTTTCCAAAAGAATCTATGAGTTTCATAGGTAAGAAGTGGGCACATTTGGTTAGCCTATCCGCAAGGACTCAGATTGTATCATGCCTTAATCTGGTCATAGGCAACCTAGTAAAATAGTCCATGGTTATGCTACCCCACTTCCTCACTGGTATAGGTAGAGACTGTAGCGTACCAGCTAGCTTCTGGTGCTCTACCTTTACCCTCTAGCATGTGGCACATTTGGAGCCATAAGTAGCTATGTCTGTCTTCATATGTGGGCACCAAAAGTAAGCCTTCAAATCTTTATATATTTTTTTACTTCCTGGATGTATGTTCAACTTGCTTTTGTGAGCTTCTCCAAGTATTTCATCCTTGAGCTTTGCTCCTTTAGGAACATATATTCGGTCCTTGAAATACAGTAATCATTGCTTGTAAGCAAAGGATTGATACAAGGAACCTTTTTCCTCTCCTGAAGTCTTTTACAGTCTTTGGTCTTTCCCACTCTTGCACTGCCTTAACCTTCTAGGGTCTACCTTAAGGCCTTGTGCATCTATGATGTGTCGTAGGAAAGACACTTCCCTTATCCAGAATTCACACTTCGATAACTTGGCATAAAGCTGATGGTCCAATAAAGTCTTTGGGACAATCTTCAGATGATATTCATGCTCATTTTCATCATTGGAATACACTAAGATGTCATCAATGAACACAACCACAAATTTGTCCAGATGTGTTCTGAACACCCTGTTCATTAGGTCCATAAAAGTAGCTGGGGCATTAGTCAAACCAAATGGCATGACTGTGTACTCATAATGCCCATATTTGGTCCTAAATGCAGTCTTAGGAAGTCCTCTCAACTGGAAGTATCCAGATCTCAAATCTATCTTAGAAAAGATCTTAACTCCCATGAGTTGATACAAAAGATCATCAATCCTAGGGAGTGGATACTTGTTCTTGATAGTCACTGCATTAAGCTTCCTGTAGTCAATGCATAGTCTCAAAGATCCATCCTTTTTTTTAACAAAGAGAACAGGAGCTTCCCATGGTGAAACACTTGGCCTTATGAACCCTTTTTCAAGAAGTTCATCAAGTTGTTTCTTGAGCTCATTCATCTCTATGATTGGCATTCTGTAAGGAGGTATGGATATTGGACTCGCTTTTGGTTGCAACTTGATCTCAAACTCAATCTCCCTTAGTGAAAGAATACCTGGCAGGTCTTTAGGAAAGACTTCAATAAAGTCTCTCACTATAGGTATTCTGTCCACTTCCTCAGCACAGTGCAATTCATTCAATGCATAACAATAATCATGCTCAGAAATCACAGGTATCTCATTTAGTACCTTTAGCTCCATGCCATGCATTTTATACACTAATTCCTTAAAATTCACTAATGCATGCACTTCAGCATCAGGCAATGTGATTTCCCTCTTAGCACAATCAATCTTATGTTAAGCATAACAACCCAATTCATACCCAGCACTAAATCATACTTAGGAATATCCAACACTAGTAGATTAGTCATAACCTTATCCTTTCCTACTACTAGCTCACAATCCTTAGCTAGGTCATTAGTGAAAAGACATTGACTACCTGCTGTTTTCACTAAGGACAACCTATGCATGATTTCAGTAGGCAATTTCATGGATTTAACAAATTTCCTAGCCACTATAGACATATATGCACTAGTATTAAACAAAACACTAACAGGTAAACCATTAAGGTAAATGTTACCTCTTAGTGCTCCTCCATGTACTGATGTCTCTGGCCTCTCCACTTGGAAGACTTTGCCAGCTTTCTGCACTGGAGGCTGAAGTACTGGAGGAATTGACCTTTATTGTCCCTCCCTAGGTGCTCCTACTCTAGGTCCTGCCCCAATAGGCCTTACTGGACCATGATTTTCTGGCCTTCTTTGAGCTTGTGGGTAGTCTTTGATCCAATGATCTACGGATTCACATCTTACACACGCTTGGGGGTCAAAATAGCAAGCTTTGTTTCCATGAAACTTTTTGCATTTAGGGCACCTTAGGCCACGGAACTTCCCATTAACCTTGCCCTCACCACCAAGATGAAAATTCTTGGCAATTTTATTGCCATATGGTGCCTTCTTCTGCTTGCCTCCTACCAGACTACTTCCCCCCTGGTCCACTAGGAAATTACTTAGTCTTATACTTGTCTTGCTCTACTAATAGAGCTTTCTACACTGCTTCGTAGTATGTGGCTACTCCAAAAGGTCTTACAGCTTTTCTAATGTTTTACTTTAGGCCTTTGACAAATCTTATGAACTTTAACTCCTCCAGTCCATGATACTAAGGAGTATACCTCACCAATACATTGAATTTGTGCTCATACTCTAGGACACTGAGGTTGTCCTACCTTAGAGCATCAAATTCAACTTGCTTCATATCCTTGATGGCATCACTGATGTACTGCTCCTGGAACAACTCAGTAAACACTGGCCAAGTCATTTCCATGTCTTCTGCTAGCCCTCTGTCCCTTTGGATAGCATATCTATCTCTGCATTGCCTACCAAGTTGCAAGTAGCTAGTGACACCTTTCTGGTGGAGTTGAGTGGCATCCTCTCAAACATCTTTTGTATGAAGATTAACCATTCCTTAGCTCTCTCTGGCCTAGCTCTTCCATCAAACTATGGAAGTCTTGGGCCTTGGAACCTCTCCAATATCCTAACTTCATCTAGGCCTTCTAGATCCTCTTATCTATGCCTCTTAGATCTATGAAAGCCCTCTATATGGTGATGATCTCTATGATCTCTCTTCCTTCTTCTAGATCTTCTCTCATGGCCTTCCTCAATCTCATTCCTAGTAGAGGAATGGTCATCGACTGAGGGATTAGCACTGTATACTTGACCAATCTTAGACCTTTGTCTTCTTCCTCTTGAATTTCTCCTATCCTCATCTTCCTCTTCAATGGTCTAATCACTTGTGTCTTCTAAGCATCCAGAAGGAACATATTCAAATGTTTTCCTAGTATCCTTTTCTAGTTGCTACTGTGCATCCTGAACTAGTTCTGCTGGAGCTACTTGGACTCCTTCCTATTGTGCTTGAAACAGCTTCATTAAGTTTTCATTTATTAGAGCTAAGTTTCTTTCAAGTTCTAACCAAACTTAAGGCACTTTAGGGTTTGGCACCCCTTGTTGCCCCTGATTCCCTCTATTCTGTCCATTCCTTTGTTGCCCAGAATCAGTACGAGGTCTTTGGGGTGGTTTCCCTCTCCTTGTGGCAATCATGTTTACTTCTTGAATTGATAATTCATCATAAAGCACATGTAAAGATCATAGGTATTTCAATGGTACTTGACACTAGCAGCCAACCAAACTAAGTTCATGTATACAGATGCATGTAATGCAACTATATGCTCTGTACATGTACAAACCATGCTCTGACCATGCTCTGATACCAACATTTGTTACCCACTTCAGGGTAGTCCAATTATGATGCCAAAATTGTGCATTTAGACTCCTAAGATTGGTAATGTTCTGTAGGCCATCAGAACACTACCCTTAGTGTGCATACCCAAGTGGCCTTATTGAGCACTATGTAAACAAATGCATATTGGTCCAACCATCACACACATATTCACATTTCATGCACACCATGGCAGCAAGGAAGGAAAACACTAACACAAGTCTTAATCTTGGCTACCACACATTAGGCAATCTTGCACTGCACCTATAACTTCTACTAATAAACTGTATCATTGTAGCCATGTAACCCCTTGTTTTATTTTCTCAATTATCAACCAGAGACTTAGAGCAAACCAAGGAATTTTTTTTTACATCAATAGCCCACCTATGGACCAAGTTATGGATTTTTTAAGTTGGTTACAAAATTCTAACCAAATGAACAGTAACTTAGCCAACGTTGCAATGTCATATCTTCGGCTACAAGGCTCCAAATTCAGAAATTCAAAATTCCAGTTAAACCTCTAGATGTGCTATAGATTTGGTCAAAATTTCATACCAAGATTCATTCTACACAAGGAGATATTAAACGTTATGTGCAGAGTCAAAATTCTGGTCACTTTATGACCATTTTGCCTAGGTCCAAAACCAACATAAGGAGTTCCATACATGTCTTAACCACATGGAAAAACCATTTCCCTGAATTTAGAATCCTTCCAACCCTTATTCATAAAAATTCCATCAAAACAGCCCACAAACGCCATATGGACAGCATTGTATACACACTTCAAACCACACTCCATTTATCCATATACCCTTCTCACACTATACATACAACATTTCCATATCATTTACATGCATTTATCCACCACATACATGGAAATAACTTAGTTAATGCATACACTAATCTTCTTGAAGAACTTCAAAAGCACTAAGCACTCTAGAAACTTGAAAGGACCAGCTGCTGTGTAAGGCAGAAAGTACCATTACTAAAAATAGCTGATGTGCTCCAAAAATCATGAAAATTTTCAGTTTACCACTAAAAATATGGAAGTTAATATACCTGAAATTTCACATGGAAATTCAAACGAAAACTATTAATCTGAATGTTCTCTTTCAGGTGCTCCTGAAATGGACAGAAAGGGGGTAAGTCTTCGTGAAGAAACTTAGTAAGGGCTTATCGTTAGAAACTTGAATTCCCAGAAACATACATGAAATCAAAGACATAAAAACACAAAAACAAAGTACATATACAAAAATATAGCCATCCAAATGCACAAACAAACAGAACACAATCAAATGCAATGCTGGCAGCAATACATCATTAGGGTTAGTCCATAAACAATCAAATAAACATTAAGAACTCACTATGGCAGCCCTCCTCAAGCTATTGCTTGACCTTAGGAGTATTTTAGGTCTTAGTTAGTACTGACTTGGGCTCTAGAAACCCTCAATTTCACTACCATAATAGAGCACCAAAGCTGTAGGGCCAAAACCCGTGGTGCGATTTCCCCCTTAACCTAAACTTGGTTCATCAAGCTCTTGGCTCTCTTCCAACCTTAGGGTCTTCACTTTATGGATGTTTGGGCATCATTATTGAACAATAAACAGCCATGAACCCTAGATAAAACCCTTACCTTTTGCTGAAAACCAATAAACCTTTTGTAAACCCAAAAACTAGGGGTTTTTCTTGTTCTTGGTGCATCTAGTTGCTTTCCTTTGTGATTTCTTGAGAGCTTGAGCTATGGTAGCTATGGAAGCTTATGGAGGAGATAAGAAATAGGTTTTCCCTAGTGGGGTATGAAAATGGCCAAGAAATGGCAAGAAATCATGATTTTTTATTTGACTTGATTAGTTTAACCTTAATCCTCACTTAGGTCACTATAAGTATGTCTCAAGCAAAGACTTTTTGGCTAATCTTTAGCCCACCTTTTTGACTTCTTTGTCACACCTTTTTGACCTTAGAACCTGGAAATAAAAGGCTGGGATAATGGTAGAATTGGTCACCTTTGACTCTTGTCAAAAGTCATCCCATCCTTAAGTTATTTTTGTGAACAATTGTACACTTAGTTGTCCTAGGTTCTTGAATAATGGCTTTTTTTTTTCCTTTATGCACTTCAGCCTCCAAAATTTGTTTCCACACCATTCATATCCTTCCCATAACTCTCCAAATCTCTTTTGTGAAGGTTTTGCAATTGAGTACCCAAATTTCCAAAATCTTACAAAAAAAGTCTATAGGCTGCTTGACAAACAAGCAATCTTTAAGGCATTTCTTGGGGGCCAAGTTACCAACTTAGAACTCATTTAAGGAGGTGTTGGTCATGCGTTTTACTCCCTATACTTCAATCACTATGGTGAGAATTAACAAAATATAATGGTTTTTAGCCATTATGACACACTTGTAATTCTCCCATTTTTGTGAGGTGGTAATAGTGCTCTTCTAATTGTCAGGAAACAGGAAAATGGTTGCTATAAGGAGAGGGGTTCATGGACCCCTTAGCCCTCCTAGTTAAAAAAGGCTATACATAGGGAATGAAGAATAAACAAGGGGTGAACAGACAATACAAAGTGCTCAAAGGGTAGTGAATCCTACACCAGAGCTAAATATGGCTCAAGTGTGGGCAGAACTGTAAAGAATCCTTGCCCAGATAAATGAAGGCTTAGTGAGGCTTCTGCAAGCACATCAACAAGGAGTATAAGTTGCACCACTAGAGCTAAATCAAGAAGCTACAATAGAGGGTTCTAGTAACAATAATGTAACCAATTTTCCTTTTGATGAAAATGAAGAGAATGAAGAAGTTGAAGATGAGGATAAATACAACCTAGACCTGGGAGAATTATGTCTAAGATTGGGCAAGTATCTAGGGCCAACAACTCAGCTTGTGGCCATTCCATAGAGAATGAAGCTAAGAAACCTAAGGAGAGCAAAAAAAAAAAGAGACCTAGAGACCACATGAACTCAGAAGAATCATATAGGTCCAGGAGACATAGACATGTCTTCGATGTGCCTCTTTAGATCATTGGATCAAGGACTGTCTTTTGGTCCAAAGAAGAGGGCAAGAGGACCAAGGCCAGAATAGACCTCATGTGCCAATTGCCAGAGCCAATCAACCAAAGGGTCCTCTAGGAGCTCAAAGGCCACAAGTGCAGAGAGCTGGAAGAATGGTCCAAATTGATAGAGGAGAAGCATCACAAAAGGGTGCACTGAGAGGCAACATTTATTTTAATGGTATGCCTAGTAGTGCAATGTTTGATACCGATGCCTTAGTGTCTATTATGGCTAGGAAGTTAGCTGAATCTATGGAATTGCCTAGTGAATTCATGCCTAACATATCACTAATAACAACAACAGGTAGTCAATGTCTTTTTACTATTGAACTAGCTAAGAATTGTGAACTAGTAGTAGGAAAGACTAAGATTATGAATAATGTGCTTGGTATAAAGATTGATCATGCTAAAAGAGAAATTGCATTGGCTAGTGATCAAGTGAATATATTAGTGAATTCGAAGCAATTAGTGTACGAAATGCATGGAATGGAACTAGAAGTTATGGATGAAATTCCTTTAAGTTCTAAAGAAAATTACTATGCATTAAATGAAGTGGAAAGTGAAGAAAAGGTTAGTAGGATACCTGTTGTGAAAGACTTTCCATAAGTCATTCCTAGGGACCTTCTAGGTATTCCTCGCTCAAGAGAGATTGAATTTAAGATAAAATATACCTTGGAGCTACACCAATATCTATACCTCATTACAGAATGCCAATCTTAGAGATGACTGAGCTCAAGAAATAACTTAATGAACTTCTTCAAAAGGGGTTCATAAGACTAACTAGTTCATCATGGGGTGTTCTAGTTCTTTTTGTGAAAAAGAAGGATGGATCATTAAGGCTATGCATTGACTATAAAAAGTTGAATGCTATGACCATCAAGAATAAGTATCCACTTCATAAGATTAAGGATCTATTTGATCAACTCAAGGGAGAAAAGACCTTCTTTAAGATTGATTTGAGATCTAGGTACTTTCAGTTAAGGGTAAAACAGGAGGATATACCCAAGATAGTATTTAGAACATTATGAGAGCACAGCCATGCCCTTCGGCTTGGCTAATGCCCCTACCACTTTGATGGACTTGATGAACCGTGTGTATAGACCCTACTTGGAGAAGTTTGTAGTGGTGTTCATTGATGACATCCTAGTGTATTCCACAGATCAAAGAGAACATGAGCATCACTTAAGAACTATCTTGAACACACTATTGGACAATGAACTGTATGAAAAATTATCAAAATGCCAATCTTGGTTAAAGGAGGTGTCTTTCCTAGGACACATTATTGATGTACAAGGCCTTAGAATAGAAGCTGAAAAGGTCAAGGTTGTGCAACACTAGAAAGACCTAAAAGTGTAAAGAAGATATTAAGATTGTAAGCAGTGCCAAGCTCCATAGTGTTAGACAAAGATCCATGGTTTACAGCTAGATTTTGGAGTGCTTTCCACATGGCGCTAGGATCCAAATTCTACATAGGCACTGCTTATCATCCTCAGACTGATGGATAGATTGACAAGGTGATTCAAATGCTTGATGACATGCTCAGGATGACATGGTCATCCTTGGCCCCTGACCAGGAAGCCTGTGATAACTGGTCTCACAATGGTTGCAATTGGCTTGTTCTATATGTCTGTGGATTAAAACTTCATGAGACTAGTTGATTCACCTAAAATATGCAAGATACATTCTTTTACGCTTTCACTAGAGTAAAGTGGAAACACAAAACATTCACTTGGCCAAAATACTTTCATAGAAAATAAGTTTAAATAGCCACAACATACAAAATCAACATTTATATGGTCATTACTACACATAACAATCGTGTTAGAGCATTCAACATAAAGTAGACTAATTATCCTCACCCAAGAGCAACCCTAGAGTCTAGGACTCCATCATAGAGAAGGGAGGCAAATAGGAGTACAAAACATACAAGCCACGACCGAGATCTTCTTAAACTAACTCCCACCTTGGAGGTAAGTCTCAGTGCTGAGTCACAAAAGTCTTGTCTTCATGCTGATATGTCCTGTGGCCAAGAAAACACTATAGTGAGCACTATTACTTAACCAACAAGTAACCAAAGTAGACTAGAATCACAAAGATTCTCAAGTGAAATACTTGCAACAACAAACTATCACAACAACCCTCAGCGATTATCCAGCCCAATAACGTCAGAATCTGTACAACATAACTAGGGAGTGAGAATTCAAGAATTATCATTAAGGTTCCTTACTTCACTACGAGAAAAGTTACTAAGGACCACACGTATGTGATGTTACCCACTCTGGGGTAGTCCAGTTTCGGTGCCAAAAATGTGCATTTAAACTCCCAGGGTTGGTATGTTTTATAGGCCATCAGAATAAAACCCTTAGTGTGCATACCCAAGTGGCCCTCTTGGGCACTATGTAAATGCATGCATAGTGATCCAACCATTACACACATATTCACATTTTATGTACACCACGGAAGAAAGAAAGGAAAACACTAGCACAAGTCTTAATCTTGGCTACCACACGTTAGGCAATCTTGTTAAATTTAAGTAACCAGACATTGCACCCAAAACATCCTCCAAAGAACTGTATTAATCTAGCCATGTACCCACCATATTTTCCTTGCTTCAATATCAAGTAGAAACTTAAGCTGAACCATGGAATTTTGTTTTACATCAATAGCCCACCTATGGAGTAAGTTATAGACTTTTTAAGTTCGTTACACAATTCTAACCAAATAAACAGTAACTTAGCCAAAGTTGCAATGTCATAACTTTGGCTACAAGG
Source organism: Aquilaria sinensis (assembly GCA_005392925.1). Taxonomy (NCBI): domain Eukaryota; kingdom Viridiplantae; phylum Streptophyta; class Magnoliopsida; order Malvales; family Thymelaeaceae; genus Aquilaria; species Aquilaria sinensis. Next base: position 69,092 of record SMDT01000831.1, read on the forward strand.
CTCCAAATGCAGGAATTAAAAAGACCAATTAAAAATCTAGATGTTCTCTAGGTGTGGTCGAAATTTCATACCACGTTCATTCCACATAGGGACATATAGATCTTTGAGTGCACGGTCAAAATTCTGTCCACTTTTGGACCATTATGTCCATACAAAGTTTCATAAGTGTGCAAACAATTCATTCACAAGGGGTAAGCCCTCCAAGGCTATCCCATACTTGTCCAATACACATAGGAATTACATGCTCTTCCATCTAGTAGCTTTATGTGGCCAGAACAAAATTTACAAACAAGCAGCCTATCATTCACACTTAGACAGCTTGGGCACCACATTCACATACACAGCAAAATAGTCCTCAAATGTTTACACACTTGTTTCAACTTTACATGTCTTACTTTTACATGCACCCAAGTTACAAGAGAGCTCTAGACACAATGCACTCTAGAAATAGGATGCTGGACAGCTGCTGCGTAACATAGTAAGCACCATCACAAAAAATACCAAATTGTGCCCCTAAAATCACTACATTCCAGATCATACATAGATGCATGGAAGTTAAAATATGTGAAATTTCACGTCAAAAATAAAACCACAAAGGTAACTTTGAATGCAATCTTTCTGCTGGACCTGAAATGGGCAGATTTGAGGGGAGTAAGTTTTATTGTGAAACTTAGTAAGGAGAACACTTATAGTCTTAAGGTAATGTAACCATTGGTATCATGTGCATCCAAAGACACTAAAACAAAAGAAAATACAATGCAAATATCCAATATAGAGCATCCAAATATAGCAGCCAAATGCAAACAACAAACACATGTATGCGACAGCAACAAGATGGATTGGTTGGTCCATAAAACATGCAATAAACATAAGAAAATCACTATGGCAGCCCTCCTCCAGCATAAGCTTGGCCTTAGGAGAGTTTTAGCACTATTTAGTACTAACTTGGGTCCTAGAATTCTTTAAATTCATTGGCTTCATTGTGCACTTCACACTAGGTCAAAAAACCTTCTTTAAATGCACTCCCCTCACTAAGCTTGGTCCATCAAGCCCGTGGCTCTCTTCCAAGCTTAGCCATAGCTCCATAGATGCTTGAAAGTATATTAAACATTCCATGAGAGCAAGAAAAATCCTTACCTTGAGTGTCTGCCGAAATTGGAGCTTGATCCCTGGTGCACTAAAGTCTCAACACAAAATAGCTTCGAATTGCCTTTTCTTGCTTTCAATTGCTTCTAGATTTTAGCTTGGAGGTACGGTGGCTATCAAGAAGCTATGGAGGTGATGGTGGCTAGTGTGGGTCAAATATGGGAGAAGCAAAGAAGAAACTGGCTACTTTAAGAGCCTTAACCAAGCTTTAGTGCACTAAACACCCTTAATAGCATTAATCAAGCTTTATGACATTTTCCTTACTTTTAAACCCTGGTTTTTTTGCCTTAAACTCATGGCCCACATTTGATTCCTTTTCCCCTTACCATGGGAGACCTTACTAGAATGGGAGAATTCCAAATTGCTTCCATTTGATTGAAGTCAAAAGCTTGAACATCCTAAGGCTTATACTAGGACACGTAGGTCATTAATGCCTTCTATGTTTTCTTTGTTAAAAGTTGTCTTCCATAAGCAATTTAGTCCTCCAATAGCACTTTACTTGTCTTTCATAAGTAATTTGGTCCTCCAATAGCACTTTCATACCATTCATATGTTTCCCTTAAGTCTCCAAAGCTTTCTTTTGAGAGTTTCACAATTAAGTACCTGAATTTCCAAAGGCTTACAAAAAAGCCCATAGGTTGCTTGACAAACAGACAATCCTTAAGGCTTTTCTTGGGGTCCAAGTTACCAACTTAAAACACTTTTAAGGAGATGTTGATCAGGTCTTTTACCCCTCATACTTCAATCACTATGGTGAGAATTATACAATATAATGGTTTTTGACCATTATGCCACACTTTGTAGTTATCCCATTTTTGTGAGGTGGTAACATGGGAACATATGTAACCTACTGCGAGCTCATATAGCATGAGGCTAGACTTATGCGCATAGATCTCAGTCCCTTGGGACCTTTCCTCAAGTTAGTCCTTTAACTACAAGGGGAAGCCTTGCCCTCTCATAATCATAGCTTACTAGCCTAACCTGAGATAAATCACTAGTTAAAACTCAATTATGTTGTACAAGGGCTCCATGGTGGGATTACTATCGACTAGGCCACTAGACCCACTAGGTGCACTGAGCTTTCACATCGTAACCTCATGGCTAACTGCATAGCTAGGTTACCGATGGTACTAAAGTTTTCAACTGAGCTAATGATACTTAGTTGTGACCCTCTATTACCTAGGTTTCTTACTTATGGTGAAAGTACCCATAGAAACCCAAGAAAATGCCTACGTCTCATAAAAGTTTTGGAAGCCTCGGAGTACCCTTGGAATATTTATACCCCTAGGTACTCTAAGAACACCCTTAGACTTCCCCTCAAATGTCCAAGCAAAATTGGAAAATTTAAGCCATTATAACTGTGGTGACGCGTTGCCACAGTGACCAACATGCTGTCAACATTTTCATGGCATTGGCTATGCGTCGTCAGTATTGGCAGTGCGTTGCCAATACCTGCAAAAACTCAGAATTTTCAATTTTGCTACTATGAACTTTGCAGACTTACCAAACATACTAAATATTCTTGGATGGCCTTGAAACATCATACACATGTAAAATATGCTGTAGAGATCACAACCAACTATCACGAGGAATCTTATAATGCATTATAACATCATTCCAATCTCCACAAGCCAATAGTTCACTAGGATCAAACTAGCTCACTAACTATTGCTATTGCCAAAACTACTTGATTTCATCAAGCAAACACAGTTCAATAGCATAAAACAAACTTTGAAACATAACTCCCTTACCATAACTTCAAGTCACAAGGAAGAAACAACCAACCCTTTCTCAAGAACTCATGTTCCAAAGTTCTTCCTAGTTCTAAGCAGCCAAAGGCATAAAACACACCATTATTCACTTCTAACCAAAACCCAAGCTCCCAATCAACTAATAAAGAAGAAATCACCAAGAAATCATAACTTACCACATATAAAAAATAGTGGATGGTGGAAAACATGGTTCCAAGCTTTAAAAACATGAAATTCTTCTTGGAACAAGCTTTTTATAGCTTAAACACCCTTTGTAGCTTCAATTTTCACCAATATCATTTGCTTTTGGTCTTGAATTAATGAAGAAATGGCAAAGAGAAGGATGAGCTTGATTTAGCAGGAAAATGGTAGCCTTCTCCTCCTTTTCCTCAAAACCTCACAAGCCACCAAAGTATTTAAAAAGTTACAAATAAACCCCTTACCTTAGTTAACCTTAGTAAAACTGATGGGTTTCGGGAGCCAAACAGCGCAGCGGAACTTAACGAAAACCCTCTAGGATCCAAGTGAAATGGGGTAAACCGGGTGTTTGAAAATTTTCGTACCTAATTTTCGGTTGAGATCTCTCACTCAACTGTAGAGTCGAATAAAAAAACCTAAACAGTTGACATGTTCAGGCTCTCTATGGTATCCATACGAGCCTCTCGGGATCACCACGCTTCCACCACGTCCCGGCAGATGCGTTTCTCTTGCACTTCAGTGCTAGCTTGCGTCCTCCAAGGAATTGCAAGAGAAGAGTGTGGCTGTCCTTTTTGGAGGCTAGGGCAAGGAGACCTGTGAATTTCTCACTTAAAAGTTGTATTTATAGTAAGACTCAACTTCCAGGCCTAATGGGTTTCAAAGCCCTAATCCAATTAGGATTTAATTTCAGGCTTAATAATGGCTCAACCCTTGGGCCCATTATTAATATGAAATTAAAGTGAAACCATAACCCAAATGATTAGCCCATGCTAATGATCCAAATAGCTCTATGTGTGCGACCCAATAGGCTCTTGCCATGTTGGCAATGATCATAAATCACATTTATGATCATAAGCAATGAGCGGTGTCTAGCAACACATCATTGCTACCCAAGTGACAAGATTGTCGGTGAATCGACTAAACCTTTATGATCATCACCGATATATGCCATTGTCCCTTTGTCCAAGATATCAAGACTAAGCACGAGACATGGAATGTGTTAGTCTCATATAGCCCAATCTTTGGTTTCTTGATTACCGAGTAGACCAACTTAAACTGATGACTTTGATATCATATATCAACTCATCCGAGCATGGCCATGCATTTTCTAAGTCTCACTCTATTAAGGGGCCCGAAGATATCACTCCTGATAGCCAAAGGGCTATCGCCTCTATCTGGCCGAACTCCCTGCCGAAAGAACGGCCAGGAAACCTGACGCTGCCCGGGAAAAGGTGGGGTTACACACCTCGGGAGCAAAGCCGAAGAACTCGAGCTCGGCATGCCAGGAAACTTGAGGATACTACTAACCCCCCGAGGTATTAAGCAGATCGCCTTTGACAAAGAGGCACCAGCTATAGCGGGCCGAACACGATCTCCCCGAAGGCGGAACTCCTGAATATGGGAACCCCAAACTACGAGCATGTTTCCCGAAGAGGCATCATCCATACCTGAGTACGACCTCGCCCAGGGACGTCGGGAGTACGGCAGGAACATTTAAGGGGCCTCTGACATGTCGCCCACTAACGCTACAGACCGCCCAAGCGGCAGTCTGACACGCTGACGCCATTCAGGTCACGTCACTGCCTGTCTTGGTTCAGGGCTTAAGGAGACTGCCACCGGCTACTTGTCCCCTACATCTAGAAATTCAGAGAACATCCGACCGAACACGTGTCACAATCTGAACGGGCTGGACATTACTATAAATACCAGGAAACAAGCCTTGGCAAATGGGGGACAAAGGATCCGACTCTCTCTCTCTCTCTGAGAAAACACTACCAGGCGAGTCCACTAAGCCTCTTAGTGCTATTTCCTCTGCCTTCTTTCAGCATCACTGACTTGGGCGTCGGAGGCTCCTCCCCGGAACAACACCCCGGGGACCTCCTGACCCCCTTTTCTGAGCTTTTCAGGCGCACTCCCGTCGTCGATCTGGCCTCCAGGCGTTCTTCCTCGCAGGAAGTCTCTCCACCATTCAACATGACCCTCAACGATGAAGCCATCGGGCATCATTTGGCGCCGTCTGTGGGAACCCGCTCTGAGATCGCCGTCGTTGAAACTCGGCGTTCTAAGGACAAGGGACTCCCGAGGTCCCCGTCCGCGCCTGAGAACCAACCGGCTGCTGAGCAAACACTCCCAGGGACTTCTGTGCCCGAGGAAGACCGACCCCTAGTAATCACTATGGGCTTTCTACAGGACTTTCAACGTTCTGTTATAGCTGAAATGACGCAACAGATGAACCAAAGGTGGCCGCAACAGGCTCAGGTCCAAAAACCTCCCTCGCCAGCACGCCCTCGGGAGAGAAGCCCCAAGTCGGCCCACCGCAGTTCGGGAAGCGGAGACCCGCGCGAAGAATCTTCTACTGAAGACATACCCCTCGGAAAACGGCCTTTGGGACTAGCGGGATGCAAGCGACCGAAAATCTCACAGCGAAGGAGTTCGTCGCCTGAGGCAAGGTCTCAGTCTCCTCACCGCCGAACTCGCTCCCCGAAAAGGCCCCGGCAATCTCCCTTCCCAGAAGAAGGCCCCAACGCCACGATCCTTATGGAAAGGATACTAGCACGGCTAGATAGGGTGGAAAAACAAGTGGCCAGAAAACCTGTCTGGGCCAGATTGACGGGGACCTTCTGTGAAGATGACTCCCCATTCACTCAGGCCGTCGTTGAGGCAGCCATGCCAAGTGACTTCAGGGTACCTCGGCTGGAGATTTATGATGGCCGAACGGATCCACAGGCCCATCTGACCAAGTACCGGTGCAGCATGATAATGCACAGCGCCGACGACGCCACTATGTGCAAGTGCTTCGAAGTCACCCTCACAGGGCCAGCAACTGCATGGTATAACTCATTGCCTCCAGGAACCATTATTGAATTCCAGGAGTTGTCTATGGCATTCACACAGCAATTCATTGGAATCCGGCCAACGGCGAAGATGCCTGTTCAGATGTTCGACATAGAGCAGAGAAACGGAGAAACCATCCGAGACTATGTCGAAAGGTTCAAAAGGGAAGCTCTGAGCGTCCCGGACTTCCGGCCAGAAATACGCATTCTCGCCATGACACGGGGCCTTCGGCGAGACTCACAGCTGTTTTACGAGTTCTCAAAGGACCCCCCGGACACCCTCGGAGAATTCTACCGAAGGGCCGAACAGCACATGACGGCCGAAGAGCTAAGAATGGCTGTCCCGAAGTCCGATTATTCCCACGCCGAGGGGCATGACCGACAAGCATGGCACCAAACTGAACAAACAGGTCGACCCCGGAGGATGCGGGGAAGGAAACCCCCAACCTTCACACCCCTCAACACCACGCGGACTAACATCCTCATGGCATTGGAAAGGCAAGGGACACAGATTCGACGACCGAGGGCCATGACCGCCGATAACAAGAAAAACATCAAGAAGTTCTGCCAGTTTCACTGCGACCACGGCCACGATACCGAAGATTGCTTCCAGTTGAGGAAGTTCATTGAGTCGCTAATCAAACAAGGCCAACTTCGAAAATATCTGCGGATGCCTTCTCCGAAAAGGAAAAAAGACGTGGAAGAAAGGGCTGAAGATGAGGAGTATGACTCCGATAGATGAAGAAACCGAAGTCCGAAAAGGCGCCCCCCACCTCCGGCAGGGGTAATACAAACAATAACCACAGGGCTCCCCTCCTCGGAAAGAAAGCGGAAGGTCAGAGAAATCGCGGTCATGGAATATCAAAATCCAGCAAAGAAACTGGCCCGCAAGGATGGATCCACCGTCATCTTCCCCCATGACGATCCGCTGCTGATCATGGCAAGGATAGGGAACTGGGACATCAAAAGAGTGCTGCTTGATGATGGATCAAACGCTGACGTCCTATTTTCTCATTTACTGCCGAACTTAGGCATCCACAACAGCAAGCTCAAACCTATCACCTCGCCCACCTTCGGGGTTGGACCCTCCGAGCTGCCCGTCCTCGGAATGATCGATCTCCCCCTGATGTTGAAAGGAACTTCAGCAGATGGAGTAGCTGACTTCTATGCCTCCACAATGACAAGGTTCATCGTCATGGACGTTTTTTCTGCCTACAACGTCATCCTCGAAAGGCAAACACAGGGAAACTTGCATATCCGCCCTGATGTGAAATACCTGACTGTCACATTCGCCACCAAGGATGGAGACGCAGAGATCTTCATAGATCAAGCCGAAGTAAGGAAGGTGTTTGTAAAAGCACGAAAAGCACCGACAAATAACTTCGCACAAGCAATAGAGGCAAAAACGCCAGAGAAGAGCAAAGAAGAAGATCTCGCGAAAGCGGAAAAGGAAGCAGTAGAACTTGTCCCAGGTCAATCTACCCGGATAGGGAAGAGCTTGGCCGAAGGAGACAAGAAAAATATTGTATCCTTTCTACTGACGAATAAAGACCTGTTTGCCTACTCGCCGAAAGACATGCCAGGGGTAAACCCTAGCATAATACAGCATAGCCTCAAAGTAAGCCCGGATGCAAAGCCCGTCCGGCAAAAGAAACGAAGCATCTCAGCCCATAAGAGCAGCTTTGTCAAAACCGAAGTCCAGCGCCTGTTAGATGCTAAAGTCATCAGAGAGGTCAAGTACCCTGAATGGTTAAGCAACGTGGTCATTGCCACAAAAGAGGGCAGTAGCAAGCTCCGGATGTGCATCGACTTCAGAAATTTGAACGACGCTTGCCCGAAAGACTCATACCCTCTCCCACCAATAGACCAACTGGTAGATTCAACCGCTGAATATGGACTCCTAAGCTTCCTAGACGCCTTCAGTGGCTACCATCAAATAAGAATGGACCCCGAAGATGAAGAAAAAACCACCTTCATCACCGAGGGAGGAACGTACTGCTACGTCAGGATGCCCTTCGGGCTAAAAAATGCAGGAGCCACCTACCAAAGATTGATGAACAAAGTCTTTATGGACCAAATGGGGAGAAACATGGAGGTGTATGTTGACGATATGATAGTCAAGAGCAAGACGCCTGGCGGCCATGTTGCAGATCTAGAGGAAACCTTCCAAAAGCTCAGAGCCTTCGGGATCCGCCTCAATCCCGAAAAGTGCATCTTCGGGGTAACCTCGGGAAAATTCCTTGGGTACATGGTATCTGAAAGAGGCACCGATGCCAACCCGGAAAAAATCAAGGCTCTACTCGAGTTCCGAACTCCTGCCACAGTGAAAGATGTGCAAAGACTCACTGGAAGAATAACCTCTCTTAGCAGGTTTATTTCCAGGTACGGGGATCGGTGTCGACCTTTCTTCAAAATCCTCACTAAGGCAACAAAAAAGGAGGGCAACCTTGGAAGGGATGATCATCCCTGGGATAAAGATTGCCAAAAGGCCTGGGAAGAACTCAAAATCTACCTGGCCACCCTGCCGACTCTGCGACAACCTCGCGAAGGGGAGCCCCTCGTACTATACCTCGCCGTCACGGAAAAAGCAGTAAGCTCGGTCCTCGTAAAAGAAGAAGGCCCAAAGCAATGGCCGGTCTACTATGTAAGCAAATCCCTACATGGCGCCGAAGTCAGGTACCCTCTGCTGCAAAAAGCTATATACGCCTTGGTGCTTGCAGGGAGAAGGCTGCGACCATACTTCCAGGCTCACCCCATCATCGTCCGAAGTAGTTTACCACTACGGGATGTCATGAGGAGAGTTGACCATTCGGGGAGGCTCTCCAAGTGGTGCATAGAGCTTGGCGAGCATGATATAACCTATGAACCTCGGAAGGCCATAAAAGCTCAAGCATTGGCAGACTTTATCGCTGAAATAGCCGCCACTGAGGATAGCCATTTAGATCTCAACAAAGGTGAGCCGGAATGGACCTTGCATGTTGATGGAGCCTCGGGGTGCGAACATCAGGGAGCTGGGGTAATTATCAGAGGTCCTGAAGGCCTAGAGGTAAGGAAGGCTATCAAATTCAGCTTCAGAGTCACTAACAATGTGGCCGAGTATGAAGCCCTTGTAGCAAGATTGCGCTTGGCGAGAAAAATTGGCATCAGAAACTTGAAAGCTTACAGCGATTCCCAGCTAGTAGTTCGGCAGTCAGCCGGAGACTACGGGGCGAAGGACCCAACCTTGGCAAAGTACCACGAGCTGGTAGCAAGACTCATTCAAGAGTTTGACACCGTACAAATAGAAAATGTACCTCGGCGGAGTAACACTGAGACAGATTGCTTGGCGAAATCAAAAACGTACACCGAGTTGCCAGAATATCCGAGCATCTCAGTATTAAGCATAGCAGCCTCGGGAAAAGGATGGAAAGATCCAATAAAAAGATACCTCGTAGAAAATGTGCTACCCCAAGACCCCAGAGACGCTACAAAACTACAAAGGCGCTCCGGTCGATTCTTCCTAATTGGTGAAGAGTTGTACCGGCAGGGGTACGCGAATCCACTGCAGAGATGTGTAGACGAAGAGGACACTGAAATGATCCTCGAAGAAATTCATGAAGGTATGTGTAGTTCACACATTGGGACCGACGCCCTTGCAGCAGTAATACTCCGCCAAGGATACTTCTGGCCTACCCTGAGAAAGGACGCAAGGCAGTTCGTCCGGAAATGTGGTAGTTGCCAGAGACACGCGAACATCCAGAGGGCACCCTTGAAAATGGTAACTTCGGCCGACTACCCCTTGCCCTTCGCGGTCTGGGGGATATACCTTATCGGGCCACTACCCACAGCGCCCGGAGGCGTGAAATTCTGCGTAGTAGCTGTAGATTATTTCTCCAAATGGGTCGAGGCGGAACCCTTGGCAACTATCTCGGCAAAAGAAGTGCAGAAGTTCGTATGGAAAAACATTGTCTGCAGATTCGGCATACCGAGGGTGCTAGTAGCTGATAATGGTTCCCAGTTCATAGACAAAGGATTCCAGGAATTTATCAGCAACCTCGGAATAAAGATGCATTTCGCCCCAGTAGCTCACCCCCAAAGCAACGGGCAGGTGGAAGTATCTAACAGGACCATAAAAGATGGCCTAAAAAAGAGATTAGGGGAAGCAAAAGGGAAATGGCCGGGAGAACTCCAAAGCGTATTATGGAGCTACCGAACGACGCCCCGAAGAGCCACAGGGGAGACTCCCTTCTCGCTCGTCTTCGGTACAGAGGCCATTATCCCAATCGAGATAGTCCGACCATCAGTACGGGTGCAAGTATTTGATGAAGAAGGAAACAACCTCGGCTTAAGAACCAAGCTTGACCTCGTCGGCGAACACAGAGAAATAGCCGAACTGAGAAGAAAAGCTTTTCAGCAAAGAGTGGCCGCGGCTATAAACTTACGGGCCAGGCCAAAAGAAATCAAGAAAGGGGACCTCGTTCTCCGAAAGGCTGATTTTGCACCTCAAAGGCCATCCCACGGAGTACTTCGCGCGAACTGGGAAGGACCTTATCTGGTTCTTGCCGAAGTACGAAAGGGCATGTACAGACTTGGCACCGCCGAAGGCGTAGAATTTATAAATACTTGGCACTCAGACGCCTTGAAAAAATTTTACGCTTAAGGCCCCACGGAAGAATTCTGTCATACAAAAAATATATTCTAAGTATAGAAAATTTCTCAAGTATACTGAATTGTGCAAGTCAGAATTCCGCAAAGGTACCCGCCACGAAAAACCCAGAAGCAGAATTTTCGAAGTCCCCTGAACAAACGTGTTCGGAACAAAAGGAAAAGGACCCGCAAAAAGACTTAGATACATTTTTTTGCTGGCCTTCCAAAAAAGTCTCTTGAAGCGAACATGCTCGGGACAATGGAAATGCAAAGTCATACCCAAGAAGCTTAACCAAGAAAGATCTTCCATTAAAAATAAACTTACAAAGGCAATATGCCCGAATATGCAGTACAGAAAAATGAAGGAGAAAAAAGGCAAAGCCCTTAGAACACCCTAAGAGCCCTCGGCAGCCCGAGAGCCACCAGTTCCTGCTCCCTTTTTCGGCGCAGTAATTGAAGGAGGCAGCTTCAGGTACTCGATCTTCGACCAGGACCACCAAGGACCCTCGGGAATGTTCAAAGCTTCCAAAAAAGAGAGGTCCAGATCTGGGAATCTCTGAAGGACTTGATGCTGAACAAGGCAAAAGCCGTCCTGGAAGGCGACCTTCGACATTTGATCAGATTCATTTTTCTTGATCTCAAGATCCTCGAGCTCGTCTCTCAGATCCGCAACCTCCTTCTTCAGCGCCTTCAGCTTTTTCTTCTTCCAGGCTCCTTCTTCAAAGACTCTATCTCGGCTAGCAGTGCGGTTTTCTCAGCCACCAACGACAGAATAAGATTGTTAGATTTTGACTTATCCTGTAGAAGCGCTTCGTTGCTAGAAAGCGTTCCCGCCACCCGCTCGCCAAGCTCAGAAATCTTCTGGGAGAAGTCCCTTAAAAGATCTTCCTTTTCCTTTCGGAACTCCTCCCGAAGGGCAGCAACTTCTCTCTCTGCAGCATCTGCCAGCTGCTGGTTCCTGATCTGCAGCATCTGCCAGCTGCTGGTTCCTGATGGCCAACTCCGAGCACATGGCCTTTGTTTTTTCTAAGGCCTCTAAGGCCGAAGCTCGGAAAGATGACTGCCTGGCCACCCGAACTCGGAGGTAGCCGGCATAACCCAGCAGCTGCAGAAAGGTAGACATAAGATCAGTAAGAGTAAAAAACACTTAGGAGTAATGGGGGGAAGGAGTTAAGCATACCTGAGCAGCATGCTCGATAACTTTCGCAGCAAGGGTGTCATCACCCGGGTGGGCTGCCGCAATAGCCCTGAAGGAGGCATCAGTGAGCACCCTCGTCGAGATCTCCTTCGCCATTTGAGGACAGTCCTCGGAGAACAAGTTCATATCCTCTGTGAACGTCCAGAAAGGCTATTTGGGGATCTTCCCTAGCGGGACTTTGGCATCGCGGAGGGATCGCCTCCGAGCGTGTTCCGCCGCCCAAGAGGGGGTAAGTAACTCCCCTGAACGAAAAACGAGAAGCTGGTCAAAACAAAGAAAATTTCGGCAAAGTAAAAACCATTATTACACTTCGTCCGAAAGACACGAACCTGGCGGTACCTCGGCAACTGTGTCCTCGGAGTCCTGGGGCTCCTCAATGGAAATATCCTTGCCTTTCCTTTTATGCCGCTCCTCGGCAGAAGGAACCTCTACCGCGGCATCAGGAGGGGCCTGCGAGGTGGTAGGGCTCTGAGGAGGCAATTCGGTAGGGACTTCGGGCGCCGGAATCTCGGCAACCTCGGGCTCCTCACTTACCTCCTCAAGAGTTTCCAATAGAGGAGGAAGATTGGTCTTTTTCGCCCTGTTAGCCGAAGGCCCAGCACTAGTGGACTTCCGTCTTCGGGAAACTGCTTTCTTTGTTTGTTCTCCCTTCTCTACCTGGCCGGAGAAAAGGGACTTGTAGAACGCAGCAGTCCCGTTGCCCATATCTAAAAAATAAAAAAGACATCAGCGTAAGTCCGAGGAAAAAACTACAAGGGAGTAGAAGATAACTTACTTTCGAAAAATGTTTCAAAAGAAATTTCCTCCCGAAGGAGCTGCACCAACCAGGAATCCTCCCCGGCGATGGCAGGAGCCGGCATCTCGAGGTCTGTCTCGTGCTCCTTCACCACCCCTAACTCCCGAAGGACCTCTTCGGTCATCAACCTCCAATTAATGAAGAAGGGATAGAGAGAACGCGAGGAGACCTCGGGACCCCAGTTGGAGACGGCGCGAATACGCCCGTCGAAGTCCGCGAATACGGGAGCCAACTCTGGAGTCAGCAGTATCCTCGGATCAACGACGTCAACATCCAGCCTCCCCAGAGCCCACTTGGTCGGAACATGCGACCAGGCCTCATCCATCTTCAGGAAGAAAAGTTTCTGTTGCCACCCTCGCCAACTGTCCTTTGTGGCAAAGGTGAACATATATTTTTTGCTCCCGGATCCCCGAGGTTGCATGAAATAGAAGCCACCCTTTGGGACCATAAAGAGCTTATAGTACTGCATAAAAATCACAAAATGGGGTTTTATCCCGAACACGCCACACATACAGAGAAAGGCGTTAAAATAGCAGTACGAGTTCGGTGGAAGCTGGTTCACGCCAATACCATGACATTGGCAAAAGTCGTAAACCATCCTCGGAGGAGGGTACTGAAGTCCGGCCTTCAGCTGGGCTCGGAAAATGGTAACCTCATTACTATGGTTTGAAAAAGCATAGTGGTCAGCCCGTGGTAGCCTGGTGATGGCATATGAGGGAAGAAAGAATTTTTTCTTCCACTTCTCTAGTTTTTCGGGGGTGGTGCAACAGGGATGAGATAAAAGAGGATGCCAACTTTCAGGGATAGGCATTTTTGGGACAGAAAAATGAGTTTGAAGAAAGGCAAGAAATCAACTTTTAGAAAAAACTTGAGGGATCAAGAAAACTCTAGAAAAACCGAAAACCCACCAAACGACTTGCCAAAATCGGAGGACGCCGTCGTGAAAGGTTGCCGAAAAAAGCTCTGATTAAAAAAGCACCGCCGCAAAAAGCAAGAAAAAGCGTGAAAACAGTGGTAGAACAGGGAAGAGAGCAGAAGCAAAAACAAAAGGGACTTATGGTGAAAATGCCTATTTATAGGACGGGGGTGGGTAACCGAAACGTCGTCATAAGTACCCTTTGAAGGTGAACCATCGCCATAACTGCTCCCGGAACCCAAAGAGACGTGCTCTCTGAAACCGACGCGACTCTCCTCCAATGACAGCATGCCACGTGTCAGCCTCCTCCCGAAAATAGGGGACACGTCGCCTGACATCCCTAGAAAGCTGGGACGCGCCGCTCAGACTGACACGTCTGGTCATGAGGCGCGACGCTGCGCAGACCTGCAAAAGGTAAGAAGCAGGTTGTCTCAAAGACACCAAAAGACAGCCTATGACCGAACAACCCATGACTTCGGGCAAAAGGTGTATCTTCGGCACAGGTGTTATTCCCTATAGACTCCCAGTGAACATCCTCGGAAAGAGTGCAAAACTGAAGTCGTCACTTCGGCTTTCCAAAGGGGGACATGTGATAGCCAAAGGGCTATCGCCTCTATCTGGCCGAACTCCCTGCCGAAAGAACGGCCAGGAAACCTGACGTTGCCCGGGAAAAGGTGGGATTACACACCTTGGGAGCAAAGCCGAAGAACTCAAGCTCGGCACGCCAGGAAACTTGAGGATACTACTAACGCCCCCGAGGTATTAAGCAGATCGCCTTTGACAAAGAGGCACCAGCTATAACGGGCTGAACACGATCTCCCCGAGGGCGGAACACCTGAATATGGTAACCCCCGAACTACGAGCATGTTTCCCGAAGAGGCATCATCCGTACTTGAGTACGACCTCGCCCAGGGACCTCGGGAGTACGGCAGGAACATTTAAGGAGCCTCTGACATGTCGGCCACTAACGCTACAGACCGCCCAAGCGGCGGTCTGACATGCTGACGCCATTCAGGTCACGTCACTGCCTGTCTTGGTTCAGGGCTCAAGGAGACTGCCACCGGCTACTTGTCCCCTACGTCCAGAAATTCAGAGAACATCCGACCGAACACGTGTCACCATCTGAACGGGCTGGACAGTACTATAAATACCAGGAAACAAGCCTTGGCAAGGGGGTTGACAAATAATCCGACTCTCCCTCTCTCTCTGAGAAAACACTACCAGGCGAGTCCACTAAGCCTCTTAGTGCTATTTCCTCTGCCTTCTTTCAGCATCACTGACTTGGGCGTCGGAGGCTCCTCCCCGGAACAACACCCCAGGGACCTCCTGACCCCCTTTTCTGAGCTTTTCAAGCACACTCCCGTCGTCGATCTGGCCTCCAGGCGTTCTTCCTCGCAGGAAGTCTCTCCACCGTTCAACATGACCCTCAACGATGAAGCCATCGGGCATCACCTAACCAATGACTGGATGATTTCTACGGGAATAATGGCCTCTAAACTGAATACGAGTAAGAATGGTGTTTCACTTGTGGCTCTCCTCGGGGTGGTTTGGTTGCTCCATAACACACTTGGCAGCTCTCTTGGCCATTTTCCCTTTGCTTCTTTTTCCCTCTTCTTCAGGCCATCCTTTATTGTCCTGTTGGACACTTCAACTTACCCATTGCTTTGAGGATGGGCTACCGAGGTGAAGTACAGTTTAGTTCCGAGGTCGGTAATGAATTCCTTGAACCCTTTATCGGTGAATTGGGAGCCGTTATCGGCCATTATTACCCTAATGCTGAATCTGTATATGATGCTTTTCCAGATGAATCTCTGTATATCCTTGCTGATATCACTGCTATGGGCTCTGCCTCAATCCATTTAGTGAAGTAGTCTATGGCAACTACACAAAATTTGACCCTTCCGGAAGCAATTTGTAGAGGCCCAATGAGGTCGATGCCCCATACGGTGAAGGGATAGGGATAGTTGGCTGAAGTTATTTGCTCCAAGGGTAGTCTCTAGACAGGAGCGTGCCTTTGGCAATTATCGCATTTTTGGATGAACTGCCTTACGTCCTTCCTCAGAGTGGGCTAGAAAAACCCTTGCCGAAGAAGGACTTTAGCAAGGGCTTCGATTCCTATGTGTGAACCATAGGCTCCCTCATTGACTTCTTTGAGGATCGCTTTGACATCTTTTTCATTGATACACCTCTGTAATGGGGTGGCGTATCCTTGTCGATACAGCTCTTCCCCTATCAGGAAGTATCTTCTTGATCGTTTTCGCACTTTGGTTGCTTCGAGGGAGTCCTCGGGGAGTTCCGAGGTTGAGAGGTATTTTTTGATAGGGTCTTTCCACCATTTTCCCATGGTTGTTACGCATATTACCGCTATACTAGGATGGTGCAGTACTTTTGTTGACTCTTTTGACTTGGCCAGTGCGTCAGCCTCAATTTTATCTCGCCGAGGTGCATTTTCTATGTGCACTGTGTCAAATTCTTTGATGAGTTCCTTGACGAGGTTGTGATATTTTACCATGGTTGGATCCTTTGCGCCATATTCTCCTACCATCTGTCGGACCACTAGCTGAGAATCACTGTGGGCCTTTAGATTTATCACACCCACCCTCTTTGTTAGCTGTAAACCTACTATGAGGGCTTTATATTCAGCGATATTGTTGGTGACATTGAACCCAAATTTGATAGCATTTGTGGCCTCCATTCACTCAGGACCTAGGAGAACTACTCCAGCTCCCTGGTGTTCATAACCTAAAGCTCCATCGACAAATAGAGTCCACTCAGGTTCGTCATTAATGAGCTCCTCCAAGGTATCTCCAGTTTTGGGACCTTGGCGATGAAGTCTGCCAATGCATGGGCCTTTATGGCCTTTTTTGGCTCATAGGTGATGTCATATTCATCGAGCTCAATGCACCATTTTGACAGTCTTCCCAATTGATCAACACTCCTCATGATATCCCGAAGAGGTAGGTTACTTCGGACACTAATAGGGTGTGCTTGGAAGTAGGGTCATAACCTTCTACTTGCCAGTACTAAGGCATAGATGGACTTTTGTAGAAGAGGGTACCAGACCTTGACTCCATGTAGTGATTTACTTACATAGTATACTGGCCATTGTCTCCCTCCCTCTTCTTTTACAAGCACGGAGCTTACTGCTTTTTCATTGACGGTGAGGTAAATGATGAAGGGTTCTCTATCCTTCAGCTGCCGAAGTGTCGGCAGGTGGGTTAAGTAGGTTTTCAGCTCATCCCAAGCTTTTTGGCAATCTTCGCTCCAAGGGTGCTCTTCAGCATCGAAGCTACCGTCATTTTTTACGGCTTTAGTGAGCACCTTGAAGAACGGTCGACATCGATCCCCATATCTAGAGATGAACGTACTAAGAGAAGTGATTCACCCCATTAGCCTTTGCACATCCTTGACTGTTGTGGGAGTTCGGAATCCCAACAGGGCCTTGACTTTTTCCAGATTGGCATCGATTCCTCTTTCCAACACCACGAATATGAGGAACCTGCCTGCATTTACTCCGAACACGGACTTTTCTGGGTTTAGACGAATTTTGAATTCCCGTAGTTGGTGGAATGTTTCTGTGAAGTCTTTGATATGACCGCTAGGCAATTTGCTCTTAACTATCATATCATCAACATATACTTCCATATTCCTCTTGATCTGGGTGTCGAACACCCTGTTCATTAGCCTTTGGTATGTGGCACCAGTATTCTTTAGACCGAAGGGCATTCTAAAGTAACAGTAAGTTCCTACTTCGGTGATGAAAGTAGTTTTCTCCTTATCTTTGGGATCCATCCGAATTTGGTGGTATCCACTGAAGGCATCGAGGAAACTAAGTAGGCCGTATTCGGCAGTAGAGTCCACCAACTGATCTATTGGTGGTAAAGGATAAGAATCCATATGGCAAGCATCATTTATGTTTCGGAAATTGATGCACATTCGGAGCTTATCACTCCCTTCTTTTGTAGCAATGACAACATTGCTAAGCCATTCGGGGTACTTGACTTCCCTTATTATACTTGCTTCCATTAAGCATTGTACTTCGATTTTGATGAAGTTGTTCTTATGTGCCGAGAGGCTTCACTTTCTTTGTCGAATGGGCTTTGCCACTGGGCGCACCTTAAGACTATGTTAGATTATGCAAGGGTTTACCCCAGGCATGTCCTTCGGCGAGTAGGCAAATAGATCTTTGTTCATTAATAGAAAAGATACAAGTTTTCCCTTGTCACCTTCGGCCAGTTTCTTCCCCACTCGGGCACTTCGGCCTAGGACAAGTTCCACATCTTCTATTTCTATTTTTTTGAGGTCTACTATTTCTTCTTCCTTTGCCTCTTCTTCGAGCATGGCCTTCGCTCTCGAAGTCTATGTGTGGATCTTTGCTGGGCCCTGTCTTGCCTTCACAAAGACCTTCCTTACTTCTGCTTGGTCGATGAAGATCTCGGCATCCCCATCCTTTGTTGCGAAGGTGACAGTCAAGTATTTCACATCTGAAAGGATGTGGAGATTTCCTTGCGTCTGCCTCCCGAGGATTGCCTTATATGACGAAGGGACATCTATGACGATGAACCTAGTCATTGTTGAAGCAAAGAGCTCACCTTTGTTTTGCAATGAAGTTCCTCTTAACATCAAAGGTAGGTCGATCCATCCGAGGACAGGGAGTTCGGACGGACCTACCCCGAAGGTAGAGGAGGTGACAGGCTTGAGATCACCTTTTGTGATACCCAAACTTGGCAGCAAATGGGAGAATAAGACGTCGGTGTTGGAACCATCGTCGAGGAGTACTCTCTTAACATCCTAACTTCCTATCCTCGCTAGGATGAGGAATGGGTCATTGTGAGGAAACATCGCGGTGGATCTATCCTTCCGAACAAGCTTCTTCGGTTGGTGACCGAACTCCATGACCAAGATTTCCCTCATCTTTCTCTTCCTCTCAGCCGATGGTATCCCCGTTGTGATCTTCTGGATTACTCCTATTGGTGGTGGTGGATTCCTCTTGGGACTTCGGTCCCGATGTCTGTCAGAATCACAGTCATCATCTTCTTTCATTTCCTCTTCCCTCCTCCTCGAAGGGAGGGCATCCGCAGGTAGTGCCGAAGTTGGCCCTACTTTATTAGAGACTCTATATACTTCCTCAGCTGGAAACAATCCTCTGTGTCATGCCCGTGGTCATGATGTAACTGGCAGAATTTTTTCATATTTTTCTTGTTTTCCAAGGTTATGGCCTTCAGACACTGGATTGGGTTGCCTTGCCTTTCCATGGCCAATAGTATGTTTGTTCTTGAGGAGTTCAGGGGGTAAACGACATGGGTTTTTCCCCTTCTACTTCCAGGGTCTTCCCCCGCCCTCGACAGAATAGCGCTTTTGGTGACTTTGTCCTTCAGGCTGATGGCCATTGGACTTTAGTCCCCCCATCCTCAGGTCTTCAACCGTCATATGCTACTCGGCCCTTCAGTAGAACTTACCGAGGGTGTCCGGGGGGTACTTCGAGAACTCGTAAAGGAGTTGTGAGTCTCGCTAAAGCCTTCATATCATGGCAAGTATGTGTATTCCGGGGCAGAAGTCTGGCATGCTCAAAGCATCTCAATTGAATCTTTCGACATAGTCGCGAATGGTCTCTCCATTTCTTTGCGCGATGTCAAACATTTGAACCGACATATTCGTCGTTGGCCTACCGCCGATGAACTGCTGCATAAACGCTGTGGACAGCTCTTGGAAACTCATTATAGTTCTAGGGGCGAGGGGGTTGTACCATACAGTTGCCGGGCCGGAGAGGGTGACCTCAAAGCACTTGCAAAAGGTAGCATCGTCGACACCATGTAGCACCATACTATGCCCGTACTTGGTTTGGTAGGCTTGGGGGTCACTTCACCCATCGTACATCTCCAAGTGTGGCACCTGGAAGTTGCTTGGCATAGGTGCCTCAACTATCGCTCGGATGAAGGGTGACTATTCTCCGATGAAGGTTTCCAACAACCTTGACCAGACAGGCTTCTGAGCCATTTGCCTTTCCACTTTCTCCAACCTCTCTAGGATCTTTTCCATGAGAATGGTGGTGCTAGGCTCTTTTCTCTACCAGGAGACCTCCGGGAACGGAGAATGACGCCTCCTTTTTGGGGAATAACTTCAGCTATAGGGGGATTGTGATTTCTTCTCCGGCGATGAAGTTCGCCATTAGGAAGTTTTGGTCCCTTTTGACGCCATTTCTCCGGTACATCAGCCTCTAGGAGGTATGTTATCCGTTGAGGATTCGTCACGAAAGTCTCCACTCCTTGAGCTCCGGTGAGTGGACTTTGGGCTTTTCTCCCAACGAGGAGTTGATGAGGATGCCCTTCAGGCCGAATGTGGTTAAGACCACCTTTGCTCCCGTTGTTGTGTCATTTTGGCCACAACAGAGCGCTGACAGTCACTTAAAAAGCTCATCGTGATTGTTAGAGGGCGTTCGTCCTCTAGCAAAGAAGTCCTTACGGGGGGTGGCTCAGTCATCGGTTGATTCTCCGGCATGGATGGGGACTTCGACAGTCCCTTGTCCTTAGAATGCCGAGTTTCAATGATGGCTATGTGAGGGTGGTTTCCCATAGACAGCGCCAAGTGATGCCCGTCGGCATCTTTGTTGTACAACATGATGACCTAAAGTAGGGGCTTCCGGTGTGAGAGTGCCTGAAATGCTCAAAAGAACAGGGGTTAGGAGGTCCCCGGAATGTGTTTCCGGGGGAAGGAGCCTCCGACGCCCAGGTAAGTATTTGGTGAGTAAGGAGTAGAGAATGAAGAGTAAAGGGGTGGAGAGAGTTCCATGGGTCTCCTTACCAAGGTTGTTTGCCCAAGTATTTATAGGAGGACATTGGGAGAAGTCCATTTGACACAGCTCGCTCGGATCATGACATGTGTTTGATCGGATGCAGTCTGTACCTTCGAAGATGGGGATCTCCAACTGGCCATAGGCCGTTTTGGCCAGAGGTCAGGGCCGTGGGAGGCCTGTGTGTCAGAGGCGTGTGCGAGGTCTCTGTGTCAGAGGCTCCTTAACCATTTTTGTCTTATTTTCATAAGACCCCCTCGGGGAATGAGACCTTTTCGGGGTATGAGACCCTTTCAGAGTGGGAGACCCCTTCAACGTAGGAGACACCTACGGAGTATGAGGCCCTATTCGGCTAGATATCATCACTGAGAGCTGTCATGATGAGTACTTCGGCGGAGCGGGGCACCTTCGGGAGAAGCTCTACTTCACCAAGGATGGTGGTTTACCGAAGTTAGAGGGTCAAGCACTATGTACCCTCTTTTTCTGAGGTTGCCACTCGTCCAATCCGAGGTTGGTGCTTGACTTTTACCGAGGGTGGTGCTTGTTAGAGCTTAGGAGTTCAAAGGGTAATAACCTTTTGGCTATCATACCCGAGTCTTGAAATCTTGCAATAAGACCAATATATTACTTGTAAAACAGGCAATCCTCTAGGGCTTCCTTTAGTACCAAGTAACCATTATAATCTCTTAAGGAGGTATAGATTACTCACTTTACCCTTCACATTTCACTCACTATGGTGAAAATTTTGCTATATAATGGTTTATAACCATTATGCCTTTATACTATAATTTTCCCATTTGTTGAGGTGGTAACATGTTATGAACCAAGAACAGAGTAGAGCTAGCCATCCAAGGGATGAGTAGGCTTGACTTAGTTCCAGAAGGGCATATTAGGGCTATATATCCTGTTAGGGCCATAGAGCCTAAGCTGAGGGCCAATGTGCTAGGGCAAGTGGTGATGGCCACGAAAGAATGGAGCAGATGATGTGTTAGTGTTGTGCCCAAAAGCCAATCATGAGATGATTGTCTTTTTTGCACATTGAGTCATGATATTTTATTAAGGCATTAATCCAGCAATTATGTTTGTTGTTCTATTTTTGCATAACGCAATAAAGATAATTGTAACCCTAGAATAATGATATTCTCAAATGTCCTTAGTCTAGTATTATTGTGGAGCGGGTTGTAATAATACATAACGACTAGCATATGTGGAGACTAATATGATATATGTAGTCTACATATGGTACAATTTGGAGAACTTGTGTATTGGACCGACCCACCATGAGAACACTACATGGATCATTATATGAGTGTCATAAGTGATTCTCATAGTGATCTTGGCATATGTAGTCCTTTGACCTAAGGTCATCAAGGTTCCCTACATGTGAGTCACAAACTTTGATACTTTCCTTTGTTGCTCGTAACTGAGTGAACTTGAAGGAGGTCATTGGGTATGTCACATATCATGAGGAGGGATTTGTATGATCAAGATGGGATTCGTCCCTCCTATGTAACGGGAGTGACATCTTCGGGCCCCTTGATAGAGTGAGACTTAGAAAATGCATAGCCGTGCTCGAATGAGTTGATATACGATATCAAAGTCATCAGTTTAAGTTGGTCTACTCAGTAATCAAGAAACGAAAGATTGAGCTGTACGAGAGTGGCACATTCCATGTCTCGTGTTTAGTCTTGATATCTTGGACAAAGGGACAATAGCATATATCGATGATGATCATAAAGGTTTAGTCGAATCACCGACAATCTTGTCACTTGGGTAGCAATGATGTGTTGCTAGACACCGCTCATTGCTTATGATCATAAATGTGATTTATGATCATTGCCAACGTGGTAAGAGCCTATTGGGTCGCACACATAGAGCTATTTGGATCATTAGAGTACATGGGTTAATTATTAGGGTTATGGTTTCACTTTAATTTAATAATGGGCCTAAGAGTTAAGCCATTATTAAGCCCAAAATTAAAGCCTAATTGGATTAGGGCTTTGAAACCCATTAGGACTGGAAGTTGAGTTTCACTATAAATACAACTTTTAGTGAGAAATTCGGAGGTCTCCTTGCCCTAGCCTCCAAAAAAGGACAGCCGTACTCTTCTCTTGCAATTCCTTGGAGGACGCAAGTTAGCACTGCGAGTGCAAGAGAAATGCATCGCCAGGACATGGTGGAAGCATAGTGATCCTGAGAGGCTCGTGTGGATACCATAGAGAGGTTGAACACGTCAACTATTCAGGTTTTGTAATTCGTCTCTACAGTTGAGTGAGAGATCTCAACCAAAAATTAGGTATGAAAATTTTTGAACATCCGGTTTACCCCGTTTCACTTGGATCCTGGAGGGTTTTGGTTAATTTCTGCTGCGCTGTTTAGCTCCTGAAACCCAACATGATTGAGGTTATGTAGGGAGTTATATAGCCCAATTAGTGGTTAGAGTACAGGCCCTAACCTGAGGTCAGGCACAAGTCCCAGAACATGCTGGGCAAGATAAACAGGCTAAAGCTGAGAAGTGGCCTAAAAATGAGCCTATGCTTGGTGATCAAGCAAGTGAAAGTGGAGGAGGAGATGATGGTGATGGTGATGAGGAGAGGAGGCACCCAAGAGCTAGGAGGGTGAGGTATAAAGTAATATTTGAGACAAGAGTGGAGGAGGAACTGAGTCTAAAAGTCGAAGAGCTAGACATAGAAGAAAAGGAGAGGCCAACCTAAGTCACTACCACCACTGAGGCACTAAGGGCACTGAGGGGAAGACACAGGGGTAGCCTTAAAAAGAAGGGCTATAAGATGGTAGAGTTTCTACAAGTCATTCAATAGTAGTACATTAGCAAGGCCTTGAAAGATAAAAAATAGGTGGAGTTTGACCTACTTGAGTAAAAGGGCTCTTAGTTCAGAAGTATGAGCAGAGGTTTAATAAACTCACATGCTAAATGCCATGGTATGAGGGCCAAGAGGAGCTTAAAACAAATGGATTCCTAAAAGGATTAAGGCCTAATCTAAGACAAATACTCAAGGCCATGGAGCCTAAGAGTTTTATGAAGTGGTCCAGAGAGCTGTGGCCTTGGACTAGGATTTCAGGGGTCAAGTTAGGAGTGCCTCTAGTAGAGTAAGTGGGGTGTAGAGGCCATCCAAGAAAAGAGGCCGAGAGGAGGTGTTAGTTTCTGAGGCAAGAAAGGAGACCAAAAAGGAGAAGAGGCTGAGCCAATATGGTCCTCAGTGAAGAACATATGGCAAGTACCGTGGTCAAATGCCGTGTTATAGACTAATTGAGGGCTACTTGAACTATTAAGCCCAGGTTTACTATGTAAGAGACTACCCCATCAAGAAGGAAGATAGAGGTTGATGGGAAGATTTGGCAATAAAAGGTCATAGGGGCAACTGCCCATAAAAAGGAATAATGCAGCTCCATTGAAGAAAGGCGAAGGCCCAAGCTTCCCTCTGGACAAAAAAAAACACAACTAGGATCTTGGAAGGGTATTCCAACTAAAGACCTCAAGGAGGACTTAGGAAGCCAAGGAACCCGAATCTGAAGATGAAAGCTACCAGCTCATTTAATGGTTATGAAGTATCTGTTTTATTTGATACTAGTGCTTCTTTGCCTATGATATCTTCTAAGCTTGTTAAAGCTATGAATTTGGAAGTAAGCACTATGAATGAAATATACCTAGTTAGAACTACTAAGAATGAAATCTTGTTCACTTGCCATGTAGTGAAAGATTGCATACTTTGGCTTGGTGAGCTAGAACTTAAAGCTGACATGAATAAACTAGTGGCTATGACATAATACTAGGTATGAACTAGTTTAGTGACCACTTTTAGCCAAAAGGCTAGCACCCATAAGATGTTCGGACTAGTGGGCCTGAGACCACCCTTGGAATGTTACACAACTAACCTTGGCAAAAAGGCTCATCACCATTTTCAGTTAGAATCTCATCCAACCTTGAATAGAGACCTGATACCTCCCTCGGTGAAGTAGCATAGCAAACCTCAGAAATTGGAGTTAACACCCTTGAGCAATTAGCTAATATCACCAAGAAAAACCCTGCACCACCCTCAGAGATAAGCATGCCTTCCTAAGGAGTTTGAAAGCATCCAAAGGCTCGTAGAGGAAAATAAGAAATACCGAGCCCCTAAGACCATTTACAGAAACCTCTACACACCTCTAACCTCCTGTGAAGGCATAACTGCCTATGAATAGTCGGACACATCTTTCCTCTAGGTATGGACCAAACGTATGTAGATCTAGCTGAGCACGTGTCCTAATCTGCTTAACTAGGGTAAACAACCTTCCCATTAAAGCCTCCTAGAAATACTTAGAAGGCTCGCAAATAATACACATGAGAGATCCCTTATCTGCTTTTTACTCTCAGCAATCTCTCACTTACATATTGACATGGGCGTTGGAGGTTCCTTTGCTAGTAAGTATTCTATGGAGCTCCTAACCCTCGTTCTTATAGTGTTGCAAGAATCAATCAGGCGAAGTTCTCCCGCAGCCCAAACATGTCCTAGATCGAAGATGTCTTAGAGCATCATTTAGCATCATTTGTAGGAACCCATCCCTAGGTTGCCATCATTGAGACTAGGCATTCTATGGACAACAGAGTTCCCAAGTCCAAGTCTACACCTGAGCGTCCAATGACAAACAACGAAGCACTCTCGGAACCTTCCCTACCTAAGGACGAGCATCCTCTGATCGTCACAATGGGTTTCTTGTGTGATTCCCAATGCTCCATTATAGCCGAAATGACACAACAGGTCAACCAAAGGTGGTCACAAGCACATCCCAATATAAGGACTCTCTCCCTATAGGCTCACCTAGAGAGGGGCCAACAGTCATCTTGTCAAAGCTCGCTTTATAGAATCCTTCATGATGAGTCCTCAATGGAGAACCCGCTGTCTCATGGATGATACATGGCGAGGTCCTGATCAAAGAAACCAAGGGTTCACAACAATGGATTCCTTCTCCCCATGAGAAGTCCTTATCTCCCCATCCTCAAAGTTACCCATCGAGGAGAACATGTCACTTCCCCCTTCCAAATCACTCCCGGCAATGAGAAAAAAACAGCACTACTGTGCTGATGAAAAAGATCTTCGAGGAGTTGGGCAAGGTGAAGAAACAAGTCTCCCGGATATCATGCCTATGACTTGTATAGGCCCTGGGCTATAATGAGATGTACACATAAAGTGAATTATATGAATATATGAGTAATACATGTCACAAGTATGGAAATAAGCTACATGAGAGTGCCCTAAAGGCACTTTGTCTGAACTTCAGTAGGAATCTGATGAAAGCTGGCAAAATAATAAGCCGAATAAGACTATGCTTAAGTCCTAAGTGCATTGTAAGGATGGGAGCCAAAATTGTGAGCAAACTTAGTTAACAAACTAAGAAATCAAGTGACTTAAGGTAACGCACCAAATGGGAAAACCCCTAGGCATACCTTAGTGTGCTTCTATGTGAACTCAGGGGCTCCAAAGCCAAAGAACATTGTATAGGTATGATGCCTAAAGTGGTAATACCAATGTAGGTAGCTTTACTTACAAAAAAATGTGATGAATGTATGAAAATTGGCAGAGACACACTAGAGTGCACTGGAACAGTCTTAAGTGCACCATTGTCTGCAACTATATGCTTATGGTGACTCTAAAGCCTAATGCCTTGAAAGGCAATGTTGAGGAATGATACCTATCATTCAGATGGCAATGAGGCTAGAATGTGGGCTAATAAATGGTGAGAAACACCAAGGAACCATGGAGACACCTCAAGAAACACTAAAGTGCTCTTAAGTGCACTATAAAGTGCACTTGTGTTCAATGCAAAGTTTGAGGGCTTAATTGGCTGAATAATTTGGAAAATTGGGTGCTTAAAATGTGCCACTTGAAAAGGTAAGTAGGAAAAAACAAATTCCAAAAACTCCTAAGCCACTTGGAAGATGATCTAATGTTACAACCACACAAAAATAGGAGAATTACAAGTGTGGCATAATGGTCAAAAAGTCATTATATTGTGTAATTCTCTTCATAGTAATTGAAGTGTGAGGGTAAAAGGTGTAATGAACACATCCTTAAAAGTGTTCCAAGTTCTTAACTTGGCTCCCAAGAAAAGCCTTAAGGTTTGCTTGTTTGTTAAGCAACCTATGGACTTTTTTGTAAGGTTTTGGAAATTTGGGTAGTCAATTGCAAAACTCTCATGAAAGAGATTTGGAGAATTATGAGAAGAATATGAATGATATGAAAGTGCTATTGGAGGACCAAATTGCTTATGGAAAATAACTAAGGACAAAGAAAACATAAAAAGGCATAAAGGACCAAAGTTTTCTAATGTAGGCCTTAGGATGTGTATGTCTTTGACTTAAGTCAATGGAAGCAATTTGGAGTTCTCCCACCTAAGGAGGGCCGGCTATAGCTTGTAAATGGGTTAAAAATATTGGACACATGTGTACCAATGAGTTTAAGACAAAGAAACCATAATTAATGAGAAGAAAAATGATATAAAGCAAGGTTAAGCTTGTTGAAGGGTATTTTGTGGCCTTAAGCTCATTTAAGGAAATTTAAGAGGCCAATTCACTTATTTCTCTCTCATTTTTGGCCTCTTCTAGCCCAATAACACAACCACACTTCCTCCATAGCCACCACACTTTCAAACTTGCAATTGATTGAAATTGTAGGCAAAAGGAAGTAATTGGAAACAAACTAGAGTTATTTCTTGGATACTTCAAGGATCAAGCTTGATTTTTGGCCTACCCACTTTGGTAAGGGTTATTTTCTATATTTTCAAGCAACCTTGGAGCTAGGGCTAAGCTTGGAAGAGAGCCATGAGCTTGATGAACCAAGCTTAGTGAGGGGAGTGCGCTTATTGAAGGTCTTGTGACCTAGTGTGAAGTGTGCAAAGATGGCACTAAAATGAGGGTTTATGTAGCCCAAAGTTAGTACTAGATTGTGTTAAAATCATCCTAAGACCAAGAATTATCTTGAGGAGGGCTGCCATAGTGATTTGGTTATGTTTATTATGTGTTTTATGGACTAATCTATGGTAAATGTTGCCGCCGAATTTCATGTGTTTATTGGTTTGCTTGATATATCTTGTATATATGCATTGTGGTTTTTGTTTTTTAGTTTCTTTGGATGCAGGTTTTATTGATGGTTACATTGCCTATTGAATCCAAGTGCTACCTTTACTAAGTTTCTCAATGAAACTTACTCCCCTTAATTCTGTCATTTCAGGTCCAGCAGAAATATCACATTCAAACTAACCTTTGTCATTTTAGTTTTACCTTGAATTTTCAGGTACTTAAACTTACATATGTGTAGTTATGATCTGGAATGTTTGGTCATTGTAGGAGTACATTTGGTATTTTTAAAGGTGGTGCTTATTGTGTTGTGCAGTAGCTGTCCAGCTTCCTGTTTTGGAGTCCATTGTGTCTTGGGTACTTTTGTAACATAGGGTGCGTATTTAGCTGAGTTAAAACCATTTTTTGTTTAATGTATGCATGTACATGTAGTGTGTGTAAAATGAGACAAGTTTGTGAGCATTTGAGTAATGTTTTGGCTATGTAAGTGATGTGGTGCAAAGCTGCCTAAGTGTGAATGATGGCCTACTTACTTGTAAATTCTGTTATAGCCACATATGGTTGTTAAATGCAAGAGAATGTATTTCTGATTTGGAATGTACATGTACGGGGTAGCCTTGGAGGGCTTTCGACTTGTGAATTAAGTGTTTGCACACTTATGAAATTTTGTATGGGCAAAATGGTCATAAAGTGACCAAAATTTTGACTCTGTGCTTAAAGTTCTATATCTCCCTATGTCGCAGGAATCTTGGCATGAAATTTTAACCACACCTAAAGAACATCTAGAAGTTGATCTGGGATTTTGAATTTCTGAATTTTGAGCCCTGTAGCCAAAGATATGACATTTAAATTTTGGCTAAGTTACTGTCCATTTGTTAGAATTTTGTAACCAACTACAAAAATCCATAACTTGGTCCATAGGTGGGCTATTGATGTAAAAAAAAAATTCCTTGGTTTTCTCTAAATCTATACTTGATAATGGGGAAAAGAGAATTGGGGGGGTACTTGGCTAGAATGATACAATTTATTAGTGAAAGCTACAGGTGCAGTGCTAGTAACTAGAACTTAACATGATTGCCTAATGTGTGGTAACCAAGATTCAGGCTTGTGCTAGTGTTTTCTTTCTTTGCTGTCATGTTATGCATGAAATGTGAATATGTGTATGATGGTTGGACTAATATGCATGTGTTTACATAGTGCCCAAGAGGGCCACTTAGGTATGCACACTAAGGGTAGTGTTCTGATGGCCTACAAAACATTACCAATCCTGGGAGTATAAATGCACAATTTTGGCACCATAATTGGACTACTCCGAAGTGGGTAACATCTAACAAAGAAACTATTAAGAATTTGTGGCAGCTTTGACCAAATTCGGCCATTGTTTGATCTTTGGTCTTCAAGACCAATTTTTGGCAATTTCTTAGCTATCTCTTAGCAGCTTCAAGGGATCATTAAGTAAAGCAAATCACTTACCTAAGGCCACTAAAGAACATCCTAGAATAAAGACTCAGAAACCAAGGCATTTGGCCACCGAATGCAACCAAGTCATTCAAGGTAGTTTCCTATGCTATTTCCAAGCAATTTCTAGCCCAATTTACTGCCTAAGACCTAGTACTAAGTCCTACCAATGACCAAAAAAAATGAGAGAAAGAAAAGAAAGCAAAAAGAAGACTAAACTAAGCAAAGAAAATTTTAATGGCTTGAATAAGCCATTTTGCCACCGCCAACTTCCAAGTCTTCTTAATGTAGCTTCCTTCCAGCTACCTAGCTATTTCTTATCTATTTCATACTTATTTCCATCATACAAATATAGAAAAAATAACAAAAAAAATAGTTAGATACTACAACATAAGCAAGAAACCAAAAATAAACACAAGTTAGCCAAAACTGAAGCTAAACTAGCACACCAGTTTTGGTATCCTTCATGAACTACTTTCTTCTTCTTTTCTTCTTGATTTCTCACCATCATCTACTTGGGCATACCCTTGCCTAGGCACCCTTGAGTTTTTGGAAAAATAAGAAGAGAATAAGGGTGAATATAAGGTGAATCCGAGACAAGATCAAGCAAGAGTAGCACATGGTGTTACCTATGTTGGTGCATATGTTTATGATCATGTGATCAACCTTCCATAATGCCTTTTTTAAGCCAATGTGAGGAGCCAATATAAGCCTTTTTAACCTATATTTTTAAGGGGAAAAGCTTCCCTAGGTGATGGCTTAAGCCAAAGGAACCTAGAGGCTACATTAATGGGCTATGTGTGCATAAAGCACTATGGTGAGCTAGTTGGTTTGCTTTTGAAAAGTCTAGGGTTTTTTGTTCAAGTTGGGCCAAGCTTGACAATTTCTAAGAGCTTTATGGTAAATGAACTTAATCAAAGTCATCGCATGAAAAAACTACCAAGAAATCATGCTTGCTATGTTATGGAAACCTAGTGTTTGTGGTGTGTGTGTCTGTTTGCCTCTATGATTCCATGCATGTGCTAACCCATTCATCAGTCATGTATATATTATGTATTATGTTGTACTTGTTTCTTTTGGTTTCTTCTATGTCTTTGATGCAAGTTTCCAAAGGAGCTTGGAGGTTTTAAGTATATCAACGTTTTAAACATTGAATAAGTCACTAGGTGCTGTTGGGTTCCTCACTAAGTACCTATGTACTCATTCCCTCTTTTGCCCAGTTCAAGTAAAGAAGTGAAGGACTAAGGGGCTAAAGAACCTCTACAAGAGGTTTATGTATAAAGAGGTATACTTTCTAAATTATGACTTATCAAAAAGGAAGCATGAAAAGTTCATTAAAGTGAACTAAGGATTACGTTTCTATTCTTATGATTGCATGCCCTAATGGCTGTTGCAGGAGTTGCTATTTTTTGCTCAATCCTAGTATGGGCTAGGACTAGGATGGTTATTAGAAATTTGTTTCCCAAGTGCTAGGTTAATGTAGAAGTTAGAGTCTCTAGTGGCCTAGAGACTATTTGAACAAAAAGTGTACCATGCATGAGAACTTTTAGTACATCAAACTTTTGATGTTCTGGGCCATGTAGTCCTTCTTGAAATTTTGGCACGTACGTAACTGTATATTTGGAGGGCAAGAGGAATAGGTTAGAATAATTCATGACTTGTGCCTGGTATGTATATTTTGGGCCTAGGTAGGCCTTAAGGCACTACGTAAAGGAAGCATGCATGGTTTGAAATGTATGATGTATGCATGTATGTATGGTTGTGTGTATGAATATGGTTAGATTTATGCAGACTCTAATGAGCTCCCTAAAGACACTAAGGCACACTTTCACATACATACCTAAACCCATAAGTAAGTTCAACTGATTAAAAGCCCCCTAGTTGAGTAAGACTAAGTAAACTCTGCTAAAGCTTCAAAAGCTTGAGATTCCCACCTGATTAAGTAACAAGTTGGGGTTTAGAATCTTGGGATTCAGGGTCCAAATCACCATATGAAAGAAATTGAGTAATTAAAAACAATCAGCTGGTATAAACCTCTTAAAAAGGTTTAAGGTGGCAGTGAGTTGGGCCGTGACGCTAGAAGCCATTATGGTCAAGGTTATCTAAGACCTTCATCGAAGATGAGTCCCTATTAGTCTAGGTGATAGTGGAAGCACCAATGGCCAGTGACTTCCGGGTACCACACCTAGAAACCTGCGACAAGCGAAATGACCCCCAAGCCTACCTGACCAAATATAAGCGGAGTATTGTGCTTCATGGAGTTGATGATGGCACCCTTTACAAGTGTTCTGACGTAACACTTCATGGACCAGGTACAACATGGTATAACTCTTTGGCGTCTGGAACAATTACGAGGTTCCAAGAGTTATCCATGGTGTTCATACAACAGTTCATTAGAAGCAGACCAATGGCAAAAATATTGGTTCAAATGTTTCACATAGCCAGAAGAATGGAGAAACCATTCAGGACTATGTCAAAAAGTTAATTAGAGAGGCCTTTAGTGTCCCAGACATTCACATAGAAATTTGGATTCTAGTAACGATCCGAGGGTTGAGGAGGCATTCTCAGCTCTTCTATGAATTTTTGAATGATTGCGCAGACACCCTCGGAGAATTCTACCGAACGGCAAATCAGCATATAATGGCCAAGGAGCTAAGGATGGAAGGACCAAAGGCTGATCATCAAGAGTCCAAAGGTCTAAGTCACCAACCTCAGTACCAAGGCAAGGGAAAGGGCAGACCTTGGAAAGCTATGGGAAAAAGGCCAATGATGTTCACACCCCTACACGGCATGAAAACTAATATCCTAATCAACTTGGAAAGGCAAGGAGCCTTAATTCAATAGATGAAAACCATCACTTCAGATAACAAGAAAAATATGTAGAAACACTGCCAATTTCATCAAGACCATGGGTATGACACTAAGGATTGCTTCCAGCTGAAGAAGTATATTGAGTGTCTAATTAAGCAAGGTCAACTTCACTAATATTTTTGAATGCCCTTGCCTAAGAATTAGGAAAAAAGGGATAATGTGAGGAAGGTAGAAGATAAGGAATACTACTCGAATAGATGTTAAACAAACCAAAGTACAAGGAAGCATCTCCTACCTTTGGTTGGGGGTTATCTAGACAATTACTACTAGGATACGCTCAGCTGAGAGAAAGAGGAAGGTGAGAGATATAGCAATGATGGAATTTGATAGTCTTGTGAACAAGCTTACCCGAAAAGATGGCTCGGTGGTAAGTTTTCGCACGATGATCTTCTATTGATGAAAGCTACGATCAAAAATTGGGACATCGAAAGAGTCTTCTATGACAATGGCTCATCTTGTTTGCCCATTTATTGCCGAGCCTAGGTATTTCTAAGAGTAAGCTTAAATCCATGACATCACCCACATTCAGGGTTGTCCCCATAGAACTACCAGTACTAGGATGGATTAACCTGCCCCAAATGCTGAAGGGAACCTCGAGAAAAATGGACTAAGAACTCTTTGCCTCCCCCATCACAAGATTCATCATCATAGATGTCTCATCATCATATAATGCCATCCTTGACAGACAGAAACAGGGCAACCTTCACCTTTGAATAAGAATGAAATATCTGATGGTCACATTCGAGGCTAAAGAAGGAGATGCCAAAATATACATTGATCAAGTTGAAGTGAGGAAGGTGTTTGTCAAAGCAAGGCAAAAGCATGCCAAAGTTCATACATAGACTTTGGGGATGGAAGGCATACTTGCCAAAGATAGGCTAACAGAGGAAAAGGGTGATAGTGAGAAAGTGGAAATTGAGGATATAGAGTTAGTCCCTGGCCGAAGCACCTGAATTGGGAAATAGTTGGCCGAAGATGAAAATGAGAGACTTGTATCCCTTTTATCAGTGAACAAAGATCTATTTGTGCTTTCCCCAAAGGATATGCCCGAAATAAACCCAGTCATAATCCTCATTTTCCTACTAGGCTTATGTGAAAAGTTTGGATAAAATTTGAAGTAGGGGACTAATTCATGCGCATGATTGTAAGGTACCTATAACAAGGCTAGTGGGTACATGTGATTACATCGAAATTTTGTCTACCAAGAGCACAAGAACAATCATTTAAATGACTTAAGGTTGTAGTGGTGAATTTGTGAGTTTGGGGACCAAATTGCTTATAATTTTGGGTGACGTGAATGACACTAGTTATTGCTGGAGGACTACATGGTGCCATGCAAGAAAATGGCACTACCGAGGCTAGCATTTTGCCTTTTTCATGCCATGTGGCTCATGCCCGGATTATGCATGTCTCCACCAGTTTGGTTGGTTGTCTAACCATGTCAAAACTTCCCATTGAAGTCAAAGCTAGTGTTCTTCATTGTGGAGTGTCGGTTCTTGATGATCCATTGTGAATGCTTGATGATTTGAGCTAAGCTTGAAAAGTTAAGCTCACACGTGTTGTGTTCGACCATAGGCGACCAAGGAGGCTTGGATTGAAAGTTTGATTCTTGCATTCAAGTGTTGGTCGAGAGCTAAGGCTAGGAATTGGTAAGGATTCACTATACTATACTTCATTTCGGTATTATTCCATGTTCAAGTGAGCATTAAGCTTCTAAGTGATGGCATATTGAATAGATGAGCTTAGAATGCCATAGGGGCTATGTTCTACCTTCCGGTATATGCATAATATGTTTGTTAGCTAGGTAGCTCTATGTGCAATGTTGATTGGAAGAAGTATGAATTTGAAATCATATGTTGTGTACTTGCTAGTATTGTGTTTGACCGAGACCAAGAATCTTGTGTGTGGTGTGTGTGTTGCATGCTTTGGTGCTTTGTTTGTGCTTGCTAACCTTTATTAGTTAGTTGGTTGATATACATGTGTGTGTGTACACACACACACACACACACACACACTTGTGTATACTTGTGTTTTCATGTCTTCATGTCTTTTAATGTAGGTTGAGCTAGCTTATCGGAGGTTAAGTCTTTGGACTTAACTGAATAAGCTCATAGGAGCTATCTAAATCCTTATGGAGTTGTGTATATCGCTCATGCCCCGTATTTATATGTTTACAAGAAAGGAAATTGAGCTTAACTTTTTTGTTAAGGTTGTGTTCGATTGTATTAAGGTATGTACTAAAAACTGAAAGAAAGCTCATTAAGTACAAAGTACAGGTCTTACATAAAGGCAAGCTCACATTTTTTAGCACTTGCAGGCATTGTGATTAGATTGTAAGATAAGTCTAGAACCACGGATGTATGCCCTTGGGCTTTAACCTTATGGATGGCACTTTTGATTATGGGAGTAGTGGTAGGACTTGTTTTGCAAACCACCATTTTGTATTATGTGTTTAAGGTAGCTTTAGGGTACTACTATGTTCAGTGGGATGTAGTATGTATCTTGGATGTTTGTATGTTTTGAGTGCTCTTGGTAGTTTTCAAGGAATATTGTGCTAGTTGGTATGTATGTTTTGAAGTAGGCCTTGGGTAGGCTTACTTATGCTTGAAGACATGTAAATTGCTATGTATATATGTAAGTTGAAGTTTATGTAAACTTGATGATGGTATAACATGCCTATGTAGTTTTGGTTATGTGCATATGTGTGGTATATCTTGTGTGAGCTCAGAAATGCATGACTAGTTAACCTCCTTGCATATGAAAATATGTTTCAAAACTTGAGAATGGGTATCTTGGATGTCATGCATCTTGTATGCACACTTGATAAGCACAAACGCATAATACATGGAAATTTTTTTGAAAAGCATGCCTTGTGGCACAATCTAGACATAGGGTTAGCCTAGTAGACTCTTGGGTTCCTCCTTAGTGCCCTGCCTATGCTTGTGTGTGTGTGTGACCTAGTGCACTATGTGTTAGTGCCCTAAGTGTGCTTAGTAGGTACCTAGGTAAGTGCTCGTAGTTTGAAAAAGGCACAACTAGGCTACGGCCTTTATGGGGTGTGACAAGTAAAGTCTAAAAATACGCCTTGAAGCAAAACCAGTTCGGCAATAGAAGCACAACAACTTGGAACATAAGAACAACTTTGTCAAAAAAGAAATTAAATGACTCTTGGAAGCCAGAATAATAAGGGAAGTCAAACACCCTGATTAGCTTAGCAACATCATCATTGCCATGAAAGAAAGGTGTAACAAACTTTGAATGTATCTTGACTTTAGGAATGTCAATGATGCTTGTCCCAAGGACTCGTATCCTTTACCTTTGATTGACCAATTGGTAGATTCAACCACCAAGTATGAGCTATTAAGCTTCCTCAACATGTTTAGCGGGTATCACCAAAATTAGATGAAACCCGAAGATGAGGACAAAATTGCATTCATAGCCGATGTAAGAACATATTATTAAGTGAAGATGCCTTTTAGCCTCAAGAACATGGGAGCTACGTATCAAAGGTTCAAGAAGTAGGTATTCGATTCCGAAATTGGTAAGAACATGGAAGTCTACACCAACAACATTATAGTTGAGAGAAAACAAATAAAAGATCATATCACAGACCTATAGGAAACCTTCCAGCAGCTCTAAACGTATGGAATTCGCCAAACCCCAAAAAATGAATATTCGGGGTGATGGCCAATAAGTTCCTTGGCTTCATGGTTTTCAAAAGCGGCATAGATGCTAACCCTGAAAAGGTGAAGACCTTGCTTGAAAGGTGAAGACCTTGCTTGAATCCCAAACTCCCGTAACCATCAAGAATGTACAAAGGCTCACTGGGAGAATAACAGGACTCAGTAGATTAGTATCCCGATATGGAGATTGTTGCTGACCCTTCTTGAAGGTATTCACCTAAGTGTCGAAAAGGGACATCTACAATGGTTCCAAAGAACACCCTTATAATGGAGAGTGCCAAAAAGCTTGGGATGAACTAAAAGACTACTTGTCCTACTTACCGACACTTCAGCAACCCAGCAAAGGAGAACCCTTCATGCTTTACCTTGCTGTGAGTGAAAAGATGATGAGTTTGGTACTTGTGAGAGAGGAAAAGGAAAAGCACTAGGTAGTATATTATGTTAGTAAGTCCTTACATGGAGCTGAAGTAAGGTACCCAATAATGCAGCAGGCAATCTATGCCCTAGTAATGGCAAGTAGAAGACTTTGACCGTACCTCCAAGGACACTCTACAATTGTGCGATCTAATCTACCCATTCAAGAAATCATGAAGAGGGTAGATTATTTGGGTCATTTTCCAAAATGGTGCATTAAGCTTGATGAATATGACATCACATTTGAACCAACGAAAGTGATAAAAGCTCAAGCTTTGGCAGACTTCATAGCTGAATTACTAGAAACTGAGGATGTTACCACCTCACAAAAATGGGAGAATTAGAATGTGTGGCGTAATGGTAAAAAACTATCATATAGTGTAATTCTCATCATAGTGATTGAACTGTGGGGTGGTAAAAGGCATGATCAACACCTCCTTAAAAGTGTTCCAAGTTGGTAACTTGGCCCCAAGAAAAGCATTAAGGATTACTTCTTTGTCAAGCAACCTATGGACTTTTTTAAAAGGTTTTGGAAATTCGGGTACTGAATTGTAAAACTCTCAAGAAAGAGCTTTGGAGAGTTATGAAAAGGATATGAATGGTCTAAAAGTGCTATTGGAGGACCAAATTGCTTATGGAAGGCAAGTGTGGGCAAAGAAAACACAAAAGAGGGCTTAAGGACCTTAGTGTCCTAGTGTAGGTCTTTGGTTGTTTATCCATTTGGCTTGAGTCAAATGTAGAAATTTTGGGGTTTTCCCACTCAAGGGAGGAAACCTAAGGCATGGTAGGGATATGGTCAAGTGTGGACCAAGAAATTAAGCCTAATAAACCAAGGCTTTGTAGAAGGAAAAGGACATAAAGCAAGGCTAAGCTTGTTAAGTGTGTTTTGTGCCCTTAAGCTCATTTAAGCCCATTTAAGTAGCCAACTCACTTACATCTCTCCTATTTTTGGTCTCCTCTAGCACAAGAATGGAGCCACACTTCCTCAATAGCCACCAAACCTTTAAGCTTGTAATTGATTGAAATTGAAGGCAAACGGAAGCAATTGGAAGCAAACTAGAGCTATTGCTTGGATACTTCAAGGATCAAGCTTGATTTTTGGCCTACCCACTTTGGTAAGTTTTCTCTTGCTCTCGTGGGTTGTTTTCTATGTTTTCAAGCAACCATGGAGCTAGGGCTAAGCTTTTAAGAGAGCCATGAGCTTGATGAACGAAGCTTAGTGAGGGGAGTGCACTTATTGAAGGTTTTGTGACCTAGTGTGAAGTGCACAAAGATGGCAGTGAAATGAAGGCTTCTAGAGCTGAAAGTTAGTACTAACTAGTATTAAAATCCTCCTATGACCAAGCATTAGCTTGAGGAGAGCTTCCATAGTGATTTGGTTATGTTTATTACATGTTTTATGGACTAACCTAGGGTATATTTTGCTACCGCATTTCATGTGTTTTATGGTTGTGAATGGCTGCTGCATTTGGCTGCTATATCTTGTATATATACATTGTGGTTTTTTGTTTTAGTGACTTTGGTTGTAGGTTTTATTGAGGGTGACATTCACTTAAGAAACCAAGTGTTCTCCTTACTAACTTTCACAATGAAAGTTACTCCCCTCAAATCTGCCCATTTCAGGTATAGCAGAAAAATTACATTCAAGAAGAGCCTTTTAAGTTGAGATTTGATATGATATTTCACGTACTTAAACTTCCATATGTCTAGTTGTGATCTCAAAAGTTTTGTGATTTTAGGAGGACATTTGGTATTTTTTGTGATGGTGCTTATTGTCTTATGCAGTAGCTGTCCAGCATCCTATTCTAGAGTCCATTATGTATCAGGCACTCCCATAACTTAGGGTGTGTATTTAGCTAAGTTTAGACCATTTTGTAGTGCATAAATGCATGTACATGTAGTGCATGGCTATGTTTGTGAAGTGGTGCAAAGCTGCCTAAGTGTGAATGATACGCTGCATACTTGTAAATTTTGTTTTGGCCACATAAAGTTGCTAGGTGCAAGAGAATGTATTTCCCATGTGTATTTGAATTATATGGGGCAGCCTGGGAGGGCTTTCCCCTTGTGAATGAAGTGTTTGCACACTTATGAAATTTTGTATGGGCAAAATAGTCATAAAGTAACCAGAATTTTGACTGTGCACTTAAAGTTCCATATCTTGGTATGAAATTTTGACCACACCTACAACACATGTAGAGGGTGAATTGAGATTTTGAATTTCTAACTTTGGAGCCTTGTAGCCAAAGATATGACATTTCAAAGTCGGCTAAGTTATTGTTCATTTGATCAGAGTTTTGTAAGCAACTTAAAAAATCCATAACATGGTCCATAGGTGGGCTATTGATGTAAAAAAAATTCCTTGGTTTGCTTTAAGTCTCTACTTGGTAATTGGGCAAAGAAAATAGGGGACTGCATGGTTAGATTAATACAGTTTGTTAGAGGAAGTTTGGGTGCAGTGGCTGGAATTTTTGAACCTAGTAAGAATGCTTAATGTGTGGAAGCCAAAACTAAGACTTGTGCTAGTATTTTCCTTCTTAGCTACCATAGTGTGCATAAATGTAGGTAGGTGTGTTATGGTTAGACCAATATGCATGTTATGGATGACCTACAGGACACACCAATCTTGGGGGCTTGAATGCACAGTTTTAACACCAAAGCTGAATTACCCTAGAGTGGGTAACAGATGTTAGTATCTGAGTGTGGTTTGTACATGTACATAGCATATAGTTGCATTGCAAGCTTCAACATACATTAACTCAGTTTTTTCAGTTGCTAGTGTTAAGTACCATTGAAATACCTATGATCTTTATATGTGGT
This sequence comes from Aquilaria sinensis, assembly GCA_005392925.1. Classification (NCBI taxonomy): domain Eukaryota; kingdom Viridiplantae; phylum Streptophyta; class Magnoliopsida; order Malvales; family Thymelaeaceae; genus Aquilaria; species Aquilaria sinensis. Next base: position 107,662 of record SMDT01000831.1, read on the forward strand.
CTATGTTGAATCATTTATGTAGGAAGTAAACATGGTTGCCACAAGGGGAGGGGAACCACCCCGAAGGCCACCTACTAATTCTAGGCAACAAAAAAATGCATAGAATAGAGGGAATTAGAGGCAACATTAGGTACCAAACCATGAAGTGCCTCAGGTTTGGTTAGAGCTTCAGAGAACCTTAGGTTTAATCAATGAAAACTTAGCAAGGCTGATTCAAGCACAACAGCAAGGAGTCCAAATATCTCTAGCAGAACTAGTTTAGGAAGCACAGCAGCAACCATAAGAGGATACTAGGAACACCTCGAATATTTTCCTTCTGGAAGCATAGAAGACACAAATGATGAGACCATTGAAGGGGAAAATGAAGGTAGGAGAAATCCAAGAGGAAGAAGACCAAGGACTAAGATTGGTTAGGTTTTCTGGACCAATCCCTCAATCTATGATCATTCCTTCACTAAGAATGAGATTAAGGAAGGCCATGAGAGAAGATCCAGGAGAAGGTAGAGAGATCATAGAGATCATCACCATACAGCGGGCTCTAACAAATCCATGAGACCTACATAAGAGGATCTAGAAGGCCTAGATAAAGTCAGACTATTGGAGAGGATCCAAGGCCTACGACCTCCATACTTTCATGGAAGAGTTGGCCCAGAGAGAGTTGAGGAGTGGCTAATCTTAATTGAAAAAATGTTTAAGAGGATGCCACTTAGCTTCACCAAGAGAGTGTCACTGGCTACCTATAATTTGGTAGGTTGCCCAGAGATATGGTGGAGGACCACCAAAGATAGACATGCTATCTAGAAGGGCATAAGGCTAGGCCAAGATATGGAAATGACCTGGCCAAAGTTCATCCAGCTGTTCCAAGAGCAGTACATTAGTGATGCCATCAAGGATATGAAGTAAGCTGAATTTGATGCTCAAAGGTAGGACAACCTCAGTTACTTAGAATATGAGAACAAATTCAATCAGTTGGTGAGATGTGCTCCTCAATATCACGGACTGAAGGAGTTGAAGACTGAAAGATTTGTTAGAGGCCTAAGGTCAGACATCAGAATGGTTGTAAGACATTTTGGAGTAGTCACACACTATGAAGTAGTGCAGAAAGTTCTACTAGTAGAGCAAGAAGAGTATGAGACTAGGTACTTTCCCAGTGGACCAAGGGAGAGTAGCTAGGTAAGAGGCAAGCAGGAAAAGCCACCACATAGAAAAGGCATTGCCAAGAGTTCCCATGTTGGTCGTAAGGGCAAGGTTAAGGGAAAGTCCCCTGGCCTAAGGTGCCCTAACTGCAAGAAGTTTCATGGAAAGAAACCTTGCTAATTTGATGCCCAAGTATGTCTAAGATGTTGATCGATGGATCATTGGATCAAACACTACCCTCAGACTCAAAGGAGGCTAGAAGACCAATGTCCAGTAAGGCTTATTGGGGTAGGGCCTAGAGGGGGAGCACCTCGAGAGGGACAGTAGAGGCCAGTTCCTATAGTGCCTCAGTCTGTAGTGCAAATAGTTGGCAGAGTGTTCCAAGTGGAAAGGCCAGAGGCATCATAGTAGGGATGAGCACTAAGCGGTAACATTTACCTTAATGGCATGCCTATTAGTGTTTTGTTTGATACTCATGCATCTGTGTCTATAGTAGCTGCGAAATTTGTTGATGCATTCAAATTGCCTACTAAAATCATGCCTAGGATATCCTTAGTGAAAACAACAGATAGTCAATGTCTTTCACTATTGACCCAGCTAAGGATTATGAGCTAGGAGTATGAAAGACTAGGGTTATGACTAATCTGCTAGTGTTGGAGATTCCTAAGTATGATTTAGTATTGGGTATGAATTAGGTTGCTATGCATAAGATAAGAATTGATTGCGCTAATAGAGAAATCACATTGCCTAATGGTGAAGTGCATCGATTAACGAATTCTAAGGAATTAGTGTATGAAATGCATGACATGGAATTATAAGGAATTTTAAAGAATTATAAGGTATTAGATGAGATACTTGTGATTTTTGAGCGTGATTATTGTTATACATTGAATGAATTGCACTATGAAGAAGAAGTGGATAAAATACCTGTAGTGAGAAACTTTCCACAAGTTTTTCCTAAAGACCTACCAGGTATTCCACCACTAAGGGAGATTAAGTTTGAGATCAAGTTGCAACCAGGAATGACACGGCCATCCTTGGCCCCTACATAGAAAACCTGTGAGAGCTGGTCTCACGGTGGTTGCAATTGGCTAGTTGTATATGTGTGCATTTTAAAATCCTGAGATACTAGTTGATTAACCTAGAATATGCAAAATGGATGCTTTTCATGCTTTGACTTGGATTAAGAAAATTCCATGAACTATTGACTTGGCTGAACCATTTTCAAGAAAACAAGTTCAAATAGCCAAAGCATACAAAATCAACATTTATATGAGTTTACTACACATAACAACTGTTTGGGAGCATTCATACATAAAGTAGACTAATGCCCTCCTCCAACAACAACCCTAGAGTCTAAGACGCCTAGAAATATAGCCAATGGAGGCAGCTAAGAGTACTATACATACAAGCCTCAACTAAGATCTTCTTACACTGACTCCCACCTTGGATGCAGGTTTCTATGGTGAGTCACAAAAGTCTTTGTCCACGTGGTGCTAAGCTCTACAGCCAAAGGAAGACTGTAGTTAGTACTGTTACTTAACCAACAAGTTACTTATGTAGGCTAGAATCATAGAGATTCTCAAGTACAATACCTGCAATAAAAGCCACTACCGTGATAATGCTCAGCGGTTACCCAGCCCAACTTCAAAATCTGCATAACATAACTAGGGAATGAGAATTCAGAAATTCTCAGTAAGGCTCTTCACTGTACCTATAAGAAAATTACTAAGGACTCCACATATGATAATATATGTAACCTGTTGTGAGCTCCTATAGGTCGAGGGTCTAATATATGCATATACCTGGATCCCTTGAGACCTCTCTTCATCCTGGTCCTTGAACTACAAGGCATTGACTTGTCCTCTAGCAAGCTTAGCTTGCTAGCCTAACTAGTGATAAATCACCAGTTGAACCTCTCATGTTTATGTTGTATAGGGGCATTATGGTAGGACTATTGTAGACAAGGCCATAAAGACCTTGTAAACAAGGTGCACTATGGTGAAACCTTGCACCTCATGGCTAAATGCACGACTAGGCTACTAAGGGTTCTAAATCTTTCACCTAAGCTAATGATACCTAGTTGTGATCTTTTGTAAGCTAGTTTTCTTGCATGTAGTAGAAGTAACCATAAAACTTTATAAAACTCAAGAAAACTCCTAGGTCTCGAAGGACTTATGAAAGCCTTGGAGTACCCTTGAAATGCTTAGACCCCAAGGTACCCTAAGAACACCTTTAAGTCTCCCCATGACCTTCCCAGGAAAACTTGGAAAATTCAGCCAACCTGCCTATGGCGACGCCTCAGCAACTATAGTGATGCATCGCCACAGTTGTTGGCATTCTGCCAACTTTTCAGCATTGGCAACGTGTCGTGGGCAGTAGTACAAAGCTGGCAACGTGTCACCAATATGTGAAACTGGTGAATTTTCCTAGATTTTACTACTATGAACGTTGGACACTTACCAAACATATCAAACACGCTTCGTTAGCCTCCAAACTTCACATACATGTAAAAAATGTTGCATAGATCACAACCAACTATCACAAGCCAATCTATGATGCATTATAATCATTCCACTCATCACAAACCTCATAGTCCACCATAATTCAACCTTGCCCACTAGCTAATGCTATTGCTATAACTACTCAAATTCATCAAGCAAACTCATTCCAATAGCATTAATTGAACTCAGAAACACAACTTCCTTACCTTAATTCCAAGTAACAAGCAAGAATCAAGCACTCTTCCAACCTACTAAGCTCACTAAACCACCACCTAAGTTCCAAGCAAAACAAAGGCACCAAACATCAAATTCTTGCTTTCTAACCAAAACCCAAGCTCCTAACTAACCAATAAATCTGAGATCAATCAAGAACACATTGGTTACCTCGTACTAAAAATAGGGTATGGGAGAAAACATGGATACAAAATCCAAAACCATGGTTTTATGCTTGGAATAAGCTCCCAATGGCCTCTATACTTATGATGGCTTCTCGTTTCCCCAAGAAACTTCGATTTCAAGCTTAATTTGGTGGAAAAATGAGGGTGGAGAGGATGAAATCGGGTTTATAGCAGCCACCCTTCACTTTACTATTTTACAAACCTTATAAACCATATTTAATTTCAAGCCAGCAAAGTATTAGACATAATACACTTAAGTCCCTATCTTTTGGTAACCTTAGCTATTATTGATTAATCCTTGTTTATTTCATCAAGTTTGGGTTGAAGTTAAAAGTTAGATTATAAAACTTCATTTTACCAATCGGGACCTAGCTTGGCTATTCAGGATGCAAAATTAGCATTTTGCCCCCAAACGTTGTTTAGCGCCTTAACCTTCTTGGAACTTAGTGAACATTTCTAAACTTTCCTATTCATGCTATGTAAACTTGAATTAAGATTCCAAATTTAAGTTAGAGCACTTTACCTTCCTTAGGGATGCTTCCCACTAGTAGGGCCACAACATTCTCCCTTCATTCTAGACTTTGGTCCCCCAAATTCCACTGCAACTCAGGAAAAACACTAGGATATCTTTTCCGCATATTCTGCTCTATTTCCCAGGTAGATTCTTCTTCACTATGGTTAGATCAAAGGATTTTAATGATCAAAATCCACATAGTTCGTAGTTTCTTGACTTGCCTATCAAGTATTTGAATGGGTTTTTCTTCGTAGGTCTAGTCTTCCTGAATGGGTACCACTGAAGGATTAACTACCTATCCCGGATCCACTGTGCATTTCCTGAACAGACTAATGTGAAACACGTTATGTACTTGGGATAGGTTAGTGGTAACGATAATCGATAAGCAACTTTCCCGATCTGTTCTAATACCTCATAAGGTCTGATGTATCTAGGGGCTAACTTACCCTTCTGCCCAAAACGAGTAACTCGTTTCATGGGTGACACTTTAAGAAGTACTTTGTCCCCAACTTCAAAGCTCAATCACTTCTTCTCAAATTAGCATACTTAGTCTGCTGATCATTGGTTACCTTAATCCATTTCTGGATTAACTTGATCTTAGTTATGGTATCAGTTATAATTTTAGGACTGATAACTACTCTATCTGCAAGGTCTACCTAACAATGGGGTGTCGTACAACATCTTCCATATAAAGCCTCATATGGTGCCATACCTATAACAGTTTGATGACTGTTATTATAAGCAAACTCAATGAGTCGTAAATGTTGATCCCAATCACCTCTGAAATCAATAGTACACATACGTAACATATCCTCCAATGTTTAGATTACTCTCTCAGATTGCCTATCAGTCTGAGGATGGAAAGTGGTACTGAGACTAACCTTACTTCCTAATGCCTCTTGGAAAGCATCCAAAATCTTGACACAAAATGAGGATCTCTATCAGATATAATCTAATTTGATATACCATGGACTTTAACAATCTCTTTAAGGTACAATTGAGCCAACTTCTCCAATGTATAAGTGATCTTGATAGTTATAAAGTGTACCAACTTTATTAGCCGATCAACCACTACCCATATAGCATCATGCTAACTCCAAGTATTTGGCAATCCTACTAGGAAATCCATAGTAATGGACCCCCAGTTCCTCACTAGAAGAGGTAAACTCTGAAGTGTACCCGTTGGGTTCTGGTGTTCAGCTTTAAACATTTGGCATGTCAAACACTTCGCGATATATCCTGATACATCCCTTTTAAGTCCTGGCCACAAAAAAATGTGTCTTCAAATCATGATACATCTTACTAATGCCAGGGTAAACATTCAAAGTATTACTATGTGCCTTTTATAGGACATGCTACCTAGGTCCTTCCACATTTGGTACATAAAGATGATCTCCTTAGTATAATATTCCATCCCTGTATTGGAACTTCTTTTTCATAGTACCAAGCTTCACTTCTCCTGAAATTTTCTTCAACAATGGATCTTTCATTTAAGCATCCTTAACTCTGACTATCCAAGCTGATTGTATTTCCAAAACATAGGCTAGGGATCTTTCTTTGTTTTGCCAAAATTCATGCAAAGTTGAGAAACAATCCCCTAAAGCTCCTTATGAGGAATTCGTAGCCTAATCCTTGGATAGGATCACTCCTGTATATTTTTGGCTCAACGCATCTGCTACCACATTTCTTTTCCCAGTACAGAACTCAATTGAACCATCATAACCTTTTATGTATTCAATCCGTCGACGTTGCCTCATGTTCAAATCTTTCTGTGTGAACAGATACTTCAAACTTTTATGATCGATGAAGTTCCTGAATGACCTCCCCATCAAGTAATGCCTCCACAGCCTAGATGCAAAGATTACCACTGCTAGCTCAAGATTGTGAACAGGGTAGTTCAACTCGTTAGGCCTCAACTATTTTGAACTATACACGATCACTTGACTCTCCTGCATCAATACATACCCTAAACTAGAACTTGATGCATCAGTGTACACCGTAAAAGCCTTGTTCGAATCTAGTAGAATGAGTATTGGCAAACTAGTCAATCTTTTCTTCAATTCCATGTAAGCTTCCTCACAATTCGGTGTCCACTCAAACTTCTGAGTTTTCTTGGTCAAGGTCATTAATGGTGTCACTATCACAGAGAATTTCTCTATGAATCACCTGTAGTAGCATGCCAAGCCCAAGAAACTCCTCACTTCTGTAACTGTAGTCAGCCTCTTCCACTCAACTACCACCTGAACCTTTTCAGGATCAACTGACAGACCCTGAGCACTGATGATGTTCCCCAAAAATTGAATCTTTTCAGACCAAAACTCACACTTAGACAACTTTGCATAGAACTTATTCTCCTTTAGCACTTGCAAAATTTTCCTAAGGCACTTCTCATGTTCTGATGAAGACTATGAATACACCAAAATGTGATCGAAGAAAACTTGAACAAAATGGTCCAAAAATGGTCTAAAAGTTTGATTCACAGCTTCCATAAAACTGCTGGAGCGTTAGTCACACCGAACGGCATAACTATAAATTCATAGTGTCCATACCTTGTCCTAAAGGCAGTTTTCATGATATCTTCCTCTTTAACTCTAATCTAAAAATATCCAAATCAGATGTCAATCCTGGAAAACACCTTTGCTCCTCTGAGTCTATCAAACAAATCATCAATTCTAGGAAGCAGAGACTTATTCTTGACTGTTACTACATTCAACTTCCTATAGTCGATGCACAATCTAAAAGTTCCATCCTTCTTGTTCACGGACAACACGGGGGCTCCCCACGGTGATACACTAGGCCTTATAAGGCCTTTCTTTAGCAGTTCCTCCAACTACTTCTTTAACTCATCCATCTCAGGTGCTGACATTCTGTAAGGCGTTATCAAAATAGGTTCAATCCTAAGATGAAGATGGATTGCAAACTCAGTGTCCCTCTTGGGTGGTAACTCGGGCAACTCTACTAGAAACACTTCAGAAAACTAATTGGCTACAAAAATCTTTTTAAGTTCCTTGTCTATGGCCAGCCCATTCAATGAATAATACTCTTCTTTGCTAACTAGGGGGATGGTATCCATAAGTCTAAGGTGTAAACTCTTAGCACTAGATGCCAATCCTCTTGTGCAAGTCACTCTAGCTCCCTGAGCATCTATGATGTTGACTGAATGATTCGCACAGTCAATTTGTGCTTTATGCTTAATTAGCTAGTCCATTCCCAACACTAGGTCATAAGACCTAAATTCTATCACCCACAACTCACAACAGAAATCATGGTTACCTAACTGCAAGGGATACCTAGTAACCACTTCATTGGTTATAATAAAACTCCTCCCTGCAGTCTTAATGAGTCTTAGCTCACTGGAGATTTCTTGCTACAATTTTAACTTATCTACCAAAGCAGATGATATCACTGAAAGAGTAGCCCTAGTATCATAAAGCACTCTAGCATTGCCATTATGAAAAGTAAAATTACCTCAAACAGCGGCTAGCTCTTTGGTCACCTAACTTACGAACGTGAAAATCCTCGGGTCAACTGCTGCTGCTGCTACACCAAGTCATTTTCCTATGGTGAGGGGTGTAGGGGGTAGGTTCTTGGGCAGACCTCACAAAGGTCGAGTGCATGGGCATTCCCTCACCCAATGTCCTTTCTGACCATAGATATTGCAAATATCAGTTCCCAAGGTGCATGGCCTTGTGCCATGGAATCATCTACACTTAGGACATAAACCCATATTCTTTCTCTTAAAAGGACCTTGGCTTTCCATGATCGACCGCTTCCAGACAGTCTTTCCTAGGTTGGCTGATCCAACCTCAACCTTTTTTGCTAGGTGCCCTTAAATCCTCAATTCCCCTTTCTAAGGCTAACGCCTTCTGAACCACTTGGCGATAACTATTGATGTCCACTATCGCCATATATCTCCAAAGCACGAGTTTCAAACCTTGAAAGAATTTCTTGGCCTTCAATTCATCATTACCAACCATGTAAGGAGCAGACCGAATGAGTGAATTGTAACGCTGCTCATACTTTTGCACCAACAACTCCCCTTGCACTAAATTCTCAAACTGGAACCTCCTTTGATCCTGTGCAGCTTCAGTAATATATTCTTGTCAAAATTTCTTCTCAAAGTCTAACTGCTTGAGCACCTTTTTCTTGTGCTCCGGTCGAGTATGACTACTTTCTCTGAGCATCTCCATCACATCATCCCACCATAAACTAGCCCTCACTCTAAAAAAGAAAGGTACTAAGTCCATCCTTTGCTTAGACTCATAACCTCCACAGGTGAAAAGTTGATTCATCCTGGAGAACCAATCTTCTGCTCGATCGGGATCACTTATCCCATCAAAACTCGATGGGTCAATAGTCTTAAACTTTTCTAACAACCTCATTTGATTCAGGGTATCACCCCTCCTTGGAGCCTCCATAGCCTCTAGCTCCTCCTCCTCATCATGAGCATGATTTCTCCATTCATGAGCCCTAGGCACTTACTGCTGATCAGCATGCCTCTCCTGATCCTAGCAGAGATCATTCACCTCATGGACAACTTCTCTGTCCCTATCATCTTGAAACAGCTCAGTTTTGATGGTAGTCGTACCCTGTGCCACTTGGGCCATAGTTTGACCCCTAAAGCACCCTGGATATCTCATCCAGCCTTCCCACAATTGGGTCACTAGAACCCTCACCAGGTTCCCTAGCTTCTCCCAAAGCTCATGACCTAGTGTTAACCATAGCAATCTAAAACCAAAGCCAGACAACATTCCCCAAATGTTGGTCAGTACTAACCAACCTAATAGATGGACCTCCTAAAAATAGATCTTAGTTTTAGCCTGCAATATGTATGAAGTGAGCTGTAAGCTCTCATACCAAAAATTCACGCAGCCATCCTTGGCCCCTGCCCAGGAAGCCTATGAAAGCTGGCGATGGTTGCAATTGGCTACTTGTCTATGTGTGCAGATTAAAATCCTGTGATACTAGTTGATTAACCAAGAATATGGAAAATGCATGCTCTTCATGCTTTGACTTGGATTCACAAAATTCAATAAACTATTGACCTAGACAAAATAAGAAAACAAGTTCAAATAGTGAAAGCATACAAAATCAACATTTGTATGAGTTTACTACACATAACAACTGTGTGGGGGCATTCATACATAAAGTAGACTAATGCCCTCACCCAAGAGCAACCCTAGAGTCTAGGACTCCTAAAAAAATAGACAAATGAGGAAAGTAAAATTACTATATATACAAGCCTCAACTGGGATCTTCTTGCACTGACTCCCACCTTAGATGCAAGTCACAATGGCAAGTCATAAAAGTCTTTGTCCACATGGTGCTAGGCTCTAGAACCAAAGGAACACTATAGTTAGTACTATTATTTAACCAACAAGTTACCTATATAGGGTAGAATCATAGAGATTCTCAAGTACAATACCTACTACGATAACCCTCAGCAGTTGCCGGGCCCAACAAGTTCAGAATTTGCACAACATAACTAGGCAGTGAGAATTAAAAAATTATCAGTAAGGGTCTTCATTATACCTCCAAGAAAATTACTAAGGACCCACATATGATAACATATGTAACTTGCTGTGAGCCCATACAGCTTGAGGATCTAATATATGTATATACCTAGGTCCGTTGAGACTTCTCCTCATCCTAGCCCTTGAACTACAAGGCATTGCCATGTCTTCTAGCAAGCTTAGCTTGCTAGCCTAACTAGTGATAAATCACCAGTTGAAAGTCTCCCGTTTATTTTGTACAGGGGTACTATGGTAGGATTATTGTAGACTAGGCCATAAAGACCTTGTAGACTAAGTGTACTAAGGTTACACCTTGCAACGTCATGGTTAAATGCACGGCTAGGCTGCTAAGGGCTCTAAACCTTTCACCTAAGCTAATGATACCTAGTTGTAATCCTTTGTAAACTAGTTTTCTTGCTTGTAGGAGAAGTAACCATAAAACTTTATAAAACTTAAGAAAACTCCTAGGTCTTGAAGGACTTATGAAAGTCTCAGAGTACCTCGGAATGCTTAGACCCGAAGATACCCTAAGAACCCCCTTAAGTCTCTCCTTGACCTTCCTAGCAAGCCTTGGAAAATTCAGCCAACCTGCCTGTGGTGACGCGTCACCAACTGTAGTGATGCATTGCCACAGTTGTCGACGTTCTACCAACTTTTCAGCATTGGCAACTCGTCGTGGGCAATAGTACAAAGCTGGCGACGTGTCACCAATCTGTGAAATTGTAGAATTTTCCAGATTTTACTGCTATGAACTTTGGACACTTACCAAACATATCAAACATGCTTAGTTAGCCTCCAAACTTCACATACATGTAAAACATGTTGCATCGATCACAACCAACTATCATAAGCCAATCTATGATGCATTATAACATCATTCCACTCATCACAAACCTCATAGTCCACCATAATTCAACCTTGCCCACTAGCTAATGCAATTGCCAGAACTAGTTGAATTCATCAAGAAAACTCATTCCAATAGCACTAATTGAACTCAGAAACACAACTCCCTTACCTTAACTCCAAGTAACAAGCAAGAATCAAGCACTCTTCCAACCTACTAAGCTCACCAAAGCACCACCTAAGTTCCAAGCAAAACATAGGTACCAAAATTCAAATTCTTGCTTTCTAACCAAAACCCAAGCTCCTAACTAACCAATAAACATTAAATCAATCAAGAACACATTGGTTACCTCGGACTAAAAATAGGGGATGGGATAAAACATGCTTCCAAGCTCCAAAACCATGGTTTTATGCTTGAAATGAGCTCCCAATGGCCTATATACTTATGATGGCTTCTCTTTTTACAAGAAACTTCATTTTCAAGCTTAATTAGGTGGAAAAATGAGGGTGGAGAGGATGAACTCGGGTTTATAGCAGCCACCCTTCACTTTACTATTTTATAAACATTATAAACCGTATTTAATTTCAAGCCACCAAAGTATTAGACATAATACACTTAAGTCCCCATCTTTTTGTAACCTTAGGTATTCTTCATTAATCCTTGTTTATTTCACCAAGTTTGGGTTGAAGTTAAAAGTTAGATTATAAAACTTCATTTTAACCACTCGGGACCTAGCCCGACTATTTAGGATGCAAAATTACCATTTTGCCACTAAACCTCATTTAGCGCTTTAAACTTCTTAGAACTTAGTGAACTTTGCTAAACATTCCTATTCTTGCTATGTAAACTTGAGTTAAGGTTCCAAATTTAATTTAGAGCACTTTACCTTTCGTAGGCATGCTTCCCATTAGTAAGGCGAAAACAAGGAGCTAGTCCAATATCCATTCCTCTTTACAGAATGCCTATCACAAAGTTGAATGAGCTCAAGAAACAACTTGAGGAACTTCTTGAAAAAGGGTTCATAAGACCAACTGTTTAACCATGGGAAGTTCCTAGGATTAGCTAGATACTACAGGAGACTTGTATTAGGCTTTTCCATGATTGCCTCAGTTCTTACTTATCTAAATAAGAAGGGTCAAAGATTTGAGTGCATTGAGAAGTGTGAAAAGAGTTTCCAAGAGCTCAAGTAGAGGTTGATTGAAGCTTTAGTAATGATTCTTCCTGATCCAATCAAGCCCTACATCATATATACAGATGCATCTCAATTTGGGCTAGGTTGTGTGCTTATGCAAGACAGAAATGTCATTGCTTATGGGCCAAGGTAGTTGAGACCCCATGAGCAGAATTATCCTACCCATGACCTAGAACTGGCAGCAATGATTTTTGCTTTGAAGCAATGGAGGCATTACTTGATGGTTAGTTCCTTTCTGACCTACACTGACTGTAAGAACCTAAAGTATTTGTCGACTTAGAAAGAGTTGAACATGAGGCAAAGGAGATGGTTAGAATACATCAATGGCTATGACTATTGTATAGAGTACATAGAAGGCAAAGGCAATCTAGTAGTAGATGCGCTATGCAAGAAGTACATGGGTCATCTAAAAGGAGGATCCATACTTAATTATAATGAGTAGAATAAGTGGGAAGAATCCCTAATCTACACATTAAAAATCTAGTCTGGATGGATTGAAGAAGCCAGAAAGGCACAAGAGACAGATCCTGATCTAAAAAAAAATTCACGAAAGGAAAAAGGTTCCTTGCATCAATCCTTTGCCTACAAGCAATGATTACTGTAGTTCAAGGATCGAATCTATGCACCTACAGGAGCAAAGCTCAAGATGAAATACTTGAAAAGGTTCACACAAGCAAGTTGACCATCCATCTAGGAAGTGAGAAAATGTATAAAGACTTGAAGACTCACTTCTGGTGGCCAAATATGAAGAGTGACATAGTTACTTATGCCTCCAAATGTGCCACATGCCAAAGGGTAAAGGTAGAGCATCAGAAGCCAGCTAGTACCAATGGACTGTACCTATACCAGTGATGAAGTGGGGCAACATAACCATGGACTTTTTTACTGGGTTGCCTATGGCTAGATTAAGGCATGATACAATCTGGGTCATCGTGGATAAGCTAACCAAATGTGCCCACTTCTTACCTATGTAACTCATAGACTCATTGGAGAAGTTAGCCCAGATGTATGTCGAGGAGATAGTGAGACTACATGGGGTGCCAAACTTCATTGTATCTGATAGAGACCCAAGATTTATAGCTCGATTTTGGAGTGCTTTTCATAAAGCACTAGGAACCAAAATCCACCTGAGTACTACTTATCATCCTCAGACGAATGGGCAAACTGAAAGGATGATACAGATATTAGAAGACATGCTCAAATGCTGTGTGTTGGATTTCAAAGGTATGGGACCAACACTTTCCATTGGTGGAATTCTCATATGAAAAAAGTTACCAAAGCATCATTGGTACACCACCTTATGAAGAATTATATGGAAGAAGGTGCATGACACTCCACTGTTGGGTGGAAGCCTTAGATAAGCTAGAGTTGGGTCCCAAAAATATTCAAGAGACAACTACCAAAATCAATAATATTCAAGAGAGATTAAAGGCAGCCAATGAAAGGACCATAGCCTATGTGAACAAAGGAATAAAAGACTTGGAATTTGAGGTTGGTGATAATGTTTGGCTGAAAGTTGCACCAACCAAAGGTAGTGTCAGATTTGGTAGAGGAACCAAGTTAGCTCCAAAATAAATAGGTTCTTATGAGATCTTGGACATAGTTGGCAAGGTAGCATACAGGTTAGCTCTACCACTAAGCATGTCAAGTGTTCACAATGTTTTTGACATCAATATGCTTAATAAGTGTCTGTTGGACACAAAGCATGCTATTGTAGTGGAGACATATAGTTGGAACCTAACTTGACATATGAAGAGAAACCTATAGCTATCTTAGCCAAGGATAACAGAAGGTTAAAAAACAAGCCCATTCCCACAATGAAAGTTCAGTGGTCCTACCACTCTGAAAGAGAAGCAACATAAGAAACTGAAAAAGACCTTATGGAAAGGTATCCTGAAGAATACTCGAAGCTCAAGGTTATTTTTTAGGACCAAAATTTTTAAGGGGTGAGGATTGTTACCAGCTCACAAAAATGGGAGAATTACAAAGTGTGGCATAATAGTCAAAAACCATTATATTGTGTAATTCTCATCATAGTGATTGAAGTGTGAGGGGGTGAAAAGCATGATCAACACCTCTTTAAAACTGTTCCAAGTTGGTAATTTGGCACCAAACAAAAGCCTTAAGGGTTGCCTGTTTGTCAAACAATGTATGGACTTTTTTGTAAGGTTTTGGAACTTCGGTACTCAATTGCAAAACTCTGAAGAAAGAGCTTTGGAGAGTTGTGAGAATCATATGAATGGTATGAATGTGTTATTAGAGGACCAAATTACTTATGGAAGACAAGCGTAGGTAAAGAAAACACAAAAAAGGGCTTAAGGAACGCGGTGTGCCAGTGTAGGTCTTTGGTTGTTTACGCTTTTGACTTGAGTCAAATGGAGAAATTTTGGGGTTATCCCACTCAAGGGAGGAAAAATAAGGCATGGTAAGGATATGGTCAAATGTGGACCAAGAAATTGAGCATAATAAACCAAGGTTTTGTAGCAAGGAAAAGGACATAAAGCAAGGTTAAGCTTGTTTAGTGTGTTTTGTGCCCTTAAGCTCATTTAAGCCCACTTAAGTGGCCAATTCACTTATCTCTCTCCCATTTTTAGCCTCCTCTAACCTAATAATAGAACCACACTTACCCCAGAGCCACCACACCTTCAAACTTTCAAGTGATTGAAATTAAAGGAAAACGGAAGCAATTGGAAGCAAGCTAGAGCTATTGCTTGGGTACTTCATTGATCAAGCTCAATTTTTGGTGTACCCAATTTGGTAAGTGTTGTCTTCCTCTCATGGGTTGTTTTCTATATTTTCAAGTAGCCATGGAGCTAGGGCTAAGCGTGGAAGAGAGCCCTGAGCTTGATGAACCAAGCTTAGTAAAGGCAGTGCACTTATTGAAGGTTTTGTGGTCAAGTGTGAAGTGCACAAAGATGGTAGTGAAATGAGGGTTCCTAGAGCCCAAAGTTAGTACTAACTAATGTTAAAATCCTCCTAATACCAAACATTAGCTTGAGGAGGTCTACCATAGTGATTTGGTTATGTTTATTATGTGTTTTATGGACTAACCTAAGGTATATGTTGCTTCCGCATTTCATGTGTTTGATGGTTGTGAATGGATGCCATATTTGGTTGCTATATCTTGTATATATGCATTGTGGTTTTTTGTTTTAGTTTTTTTAGATTCAGGTTTTAATAAGAGTCACGTTTCCTTAGGAAACCAAGTGTTCTCCTCACTAAGTTTCATAATGAAACTTACTCCCCTCAAATCTGTCCATTTTAGGTCCAGTGGAAAGATTACATTCAAGTTGACCTTTGTAGGTTGAGCTTTAATCTAAGATTTTAGGTATTTAAATTTCCATATGTCTAGCTATGATCTATAAATTTTGGTGATTTTAGGAGCACATTTGGTATTTATAGTGATGGTGCTTATGTTGTTATGCAACAGCTGTCTAGCATCCTATTCTGGAGCCCATTGTGCCTCAGGCACTCCTATAACTTAGGGTGCGTATTTAGCTAAGTTTAGACCATTTTTTAGTGCATGTGTGAATCTATATGTATTGTATGTAAAATGAGATAAGTATGTGAACATTTGAGTAATGTTTTGGCAATGAACGTAATGTGTTGCCAAGTTGCCTGAGTGTGATTGATCGGCTGCTTACTTGTAAATTTTATTTTGGCCACATAAAGTTGCTAGATGGAAGAGAATATATGTCCCATGTATATTGGAAATATATGGGGTATCCTAGGAAGGCTTTTCCCTTGGGAATGAAGTATTTGTGCACTTATGAAATTTTGTATGGGCAAATTGGTCATAAAGTGACTAGAATTTTGACTTTGCACTTAAAGTTCTATATCTCCTTTTGTAGAGGTAATCATGGTATGAAATTTTGACCAAACCTAGAGCACATCTATAGGTTCAATTAGGATTAGTAATTTCTAAATTTGGAGCCCTGTAGCCAACGATATGATGTTGCAAAGTTGGCAAAGTTACTGTTCACTTGGTGAGAATTTTGTAACCAACTTAAAAAATCCATAACTTGGTCCATAGGTGGGCTATTGATGTAAAAAAAGATTCCTTGGTCTGTTCTAAGTCTCTACTTAATAATGGAGCCAAGAAAATAGGGGGTTACATGGCTATATTAATAGATTTTATTGGAGGATGTTTGGGTGCAATGGCTGGCTTTTTTGAACCTAGTAAGAATGCTTAATGTGTGGAAGCCAAAACTAAGACTTGTGCTAGTGTTTTCCTTCTTAGCTGCCATAGTGTGCATAAATGCAAATATGTGTGTTATGGTTAGACCAATATGCATGTATTTACATCGTGCTTAAAAGGTCACTGAGTATGTACACTAAGGGTGTTGTTCTGATGACCTACTGGACACACCAATCTTGGGAGTTTAAATGCACAGTTTTGGCACCATAACTAGATTACCATAGAGTGGGTAACAGAGGATACCCTGGGCAACCTAAAAGATGATGATCCTGAATGGGTACTTTTCATAGATGGTTCATCAGGCTCTGAACACCAGGGTGTCAGTGTAATCCTATAAGGACACGAAGGTATGGAATCCACGAAGCCCTTTAGGTTTGGATTCGATGCTACTAACAGCATTGCTGAATATGAAGCCCTCACAGCAAGACTATGGTTCGACAAAGAGTCGGTATAAAAAAATCTAATGGCTTATAGCGACTCGCAACTAGTACTTCAGCAAATGATAGGTGAATATGAAGCCAAAGACCTAAAATTGGCCAAATATCACAACCTCGTCAAAGAATTGATCCAAGCATTTGACAAGGTACAGATAGAAAAGGTCTCATGGAAAGAAAACACGGAAGTAGATACATTGGCCAAATCAAGATAGCTTATCGAAGCACTTGATTCACCAAGTATAGCCACAACAACCATCACAGACGATAGAAAAGGATACAAAGGGTCAATAAAGGAATATTGACAAATCCTCATTACCTGAAGACCCTTCCGACGCAGTGAAGGTTTGAAGGCAATCGGGAAGATACTTCCTAATTAGAGAAGAGTTGTATAGGCAAGGATACTCAAATCCCGTACAAAGGTGCATTAGTGAAGATGATGCCTAAGTAGGAATGAAAGAAGTTCAGGAAGGAATATTTGGATACCATATTAGGACAGATGCCCTGGTCAGAGTACTACTTCGGCAAGGATATTTTTGGCCAACCATAAGGAAGGATGCTTGGCAGTTCATCAAAAGATGCGCCAAGTGCCAATGACATGCACCCATGCAAAGCATACCTTCAAAGTTGATAACTTCGGCAGACTGCCCATGTCCCTTTGTCATATGGGGAATAAACCTCATAGGTCCTTTCCTTACAGCCCTAGGAGGTGCCAAGTACTGCATTGTTGCAGTAGATTACCTCACAAAGTGGATCAAGATAGAACCCTTGGCAATAATTTCTACCAAATACATCCATAAGTTTGTTTGGAAAAACATTATATACAAATTCGATTGTCTGAGGGTGATAGTGGCAGACAATGGCTCCCATTTCATTGATAAAGGGTTCCAAGAATTTTCCATCGACCTAGGAATAAGATTACACTTCACCCTAGTTCCACATCTTGAAACCAATGCACAAGTTGAAGTATCCAATAAGACCTTGAAAGATGGTTTAAAGATAAGGCTGAATGAAGCCAATGGAAAATGGCCTTGTGAAGTATCCAGCATACTATGGAGTTACTGAACAACCCTCAAGAAAGCTACTGGGGAATCTCCTTTTTCACTCTTGTTCAAAACAGAGGCCCTTATCCCTATTTTTGGCCAACCATAAGGAAGGATGCTTGGCAGTTCATCAAAAGATGCGCCATGTGCCAACGACATGCACCCATCCAAAGCATACCTTTAGAGTTGATAACTTCAGCAGACTGCCCGTGTCCCTTTGTCGTATGGGGAATAAACCTCATAGGTCTTTTCCTTACGGACCTAGGAGGTGCCAAGTACTGCGTCGTTGTAGTAGATTACCTCACAAAGTGCATTGAAATAGAACCCTTGGCAACAATTTCTACCAAATATATCCATAAGTTTGTTTGGAAAACATTATATACAGATCCGATTGTCCGAGGGTGATAGTGGCAAACAATGGCTCCCTTTTCATTGATAAAGGGTTCCAAGAATTTGCCACCGACGTATGAATAAGGTTACACTTCACCCTAGTTGCACATCCTAAAACCAATGGACAAGTTGAAGAATCCAACAGGACCTTGAAAGATCGTTTGAAGAGAAGGCTGAATGAAGCCAAAGGAAAATGGCCTTGTGAAGTATCCAGTGTACTATGGAGTTATTGAACAACCCTTAAAAAAGCCACTGGGGAATCTCCTTTTTCACTCGTGTTCAAAATAGAGGCCCTTATCCCTATTGAAGTTATAACAGCTTCCATAAGAATACAAGTATTAGATGAAGAAGTGAACAACCTCAGCTTAGGAGCCAAACTTGACTTGGTTGACAAACATAGAGAAATGTCCAAACTTAGAAGAAAGGCTTTCCAGCAATGAGTCGTTATCTCTATGAACTTGAAAATCAATGCCGTGCCCCACATAGGCCCTACCCTAATTGCACCTTTCCTAACTAGGTGTTCTTATCTAGTACCTACCGAGTGCCTAAGGGCACTAGGTCACACACATACATCTACAAGCATGGGTAGGACACTGTTGAGCACCCTAGGGCCTATTAATTTGACCTTAAGTCAAACTTGTACCGCAACCAAGCTTCTCATACAACTTTTCAAGTAATGTGCTCTTGTGCATATTAGGTGTGTTGACAATTCATATCAACCAAGATGTCCATTCTCAAGTTTTGAAAACAATTTTCATATGCAAGTGAGGTTAACTAGACATATTCGGCCAAGTTTACACAAGCCACTCCACACATATACGGACATCTTGAACTACATAAGCACAACACATCACCAAGAACATTCATACATTTCACAACTGAGGTACTTAGTTACATGGCATAATTTATACACAAACAAGTTCTTGGAATCATACCAAGACCAACACAAAACCTACAGACATCTCCTTTGGTGAAGGTTCACCCAAAGTGCACATAAATGATAAGCACAACCACTCAATACAGAAGCTTGGTACAACCAAGGACATTCAAAAATTCCCTAAAACCCAAGAGGAGAAGTTAACATAACTATGTACCTAAACATACCCGAAAGCCACTAACACCACATAAATTAGAGCTATGGTTTAAGGTACAAGCCCAACCATCAAACTTATGGCCATGAGAGCAAACCACATCATATAGGCCAAGGAGCACATGTCCATAACACTAGACTTGTCCCACAATCATTAAGCATGCATATTCACAAAAGCTTGTACCTACACTCATTGGGCCATAACCATAAGTTCATGATCATACCTCCGAGATACCCGAATACACAATCCTTAGCACACCAGGTGCTCAAGCTCAATATCCTTTCCTGAAAACACATAATTACAGGGCATGAGTCATTTACATAACTCAGTAAGGATTCACATAACTCTTATTAACCTATTTAGGTAAGCCTGAAGGCTTAACCTTCCATACTATAGCTTAAACCTACATTAAGACATAAAAACATGAAAAACACAAGCTATGCACAATAATACATCCACTAGATAACTGATAAGGGTAGCATGCACTTACAAAGCACCAAAGCACATGACACACACACCACACACATAGCCATTGGTCTCAGCCAATAAGAACACTAGCAAGTACACACCATAACATGTTCAAGTCCTATTTCCTTTGATAACTTGTTCACATTGACCTCCAAGTTCCCCCATAGGTTGCCTATAAAAGCCATAGGCCATGCCAATACGTAGCTAGCTAGCACACACAACACTTATACTCGAAGCTAAAATGTCGCCCCTACAGCATTCTAAGCTCATCTAGGTCAATAACCATCACTTAGAAGACTAACACTCACTTGAACATGGAATGTAACCAAAATCAAATAAAGTATAGTAAAACCCTTACCAAACCTTTGTTGGGTTTCGGGAGAGAAACAGCGCAGCAGAATTTAACCGAAACCCTCCAGGATCCAAGTGAAACGGGGTAAACCAGGTGTTCAAAAATTTTCATACCTAATTTTCGGTTGAGATCTCTCACTCAACTGTAGAGTCGAATCACAAAACATGAACAATTGACATGTTCAAGCTCTCTATGGTATCCACACGAGCCTCTCGGGATCACCACGCTTCCACCGCGTCCCGGCAGATGCGTTTCTCTTGCGCTCGCAGTGCTGGCTTGCGTCCTCCAAGGAATTGCAAGAGACGAGTGTGGCTGTCCTTTTGTAATGTTAGGGCAAGGAGACCTGTGAATTTCTCACTAGAAGTTGTATTTATAGTGAGACTCAACTTCCAGGCCTAATGGGTTTTAAAGCCTTAATCCAATTAGGCTTTAATTTCGGGCTTAATAATGGCTTAACTATTAGGCCCATTATTAATACAAAATTAAAGTGAAACCATAACCCAAATAATTAGCCCATGCACTCTAATGATCCAAATAGCTCTATGTGTACGACCCAATAGGCTCTTACCACGTTGGCAATGATCATAAATCACATTTATGATCATAAGCAATGAGTGGTGTCTAGCAACACATCATTGCTACCCAAGTGACAAGATTGTCGATGATTCGACTAAACCTTTATGATCATCATCGATATATGCCAGTGTCCCTTTGTCCAAGATATCAAGACTAAGCATGAGACATGGAATGTGTTACTCTCGTATAACCCAATCTTTGGTTTCTTGATTAGCGAGTAGACCAACTTAAACTGATGACATTGATATCGTATATCAACTTATCTGAGCATGGCCATGCATTTTTCTAAGTCTTACTCTATCAAGGGGCCCGAAGATATCACTCCCGTTACATAGGAGGGACAAATCCCATCTTGATCATACAAATCCCTCCGCATGATATGTGACATACCCAATGACCTCCTTCAAGTTCACTCAATTACGAGCAACAAAGGAAAGTATCAAAGTATGTGACTCACATGTAGGGAACCTTGATGATCTTAGGTCAAAGGACTACATATACCATGATCACTATGAGAATCACTTATGACACTCATATAACGATCCATGTAGTGTTCTCATGGTGGGTCGGTCCAGTACACAAGTTCTCCAACTTGTACCCATATGTAGACTACATATCTCATATTAGTCTCCACATATGCTAGTCATTATGTATTATTGCAACCCGCTCCACAATAATACTAGACCAGGGATGTTTAAGAATATCATTATTCTTGGGTTACAATTATGTTAGTTAAGTTACGCAGAAACAAAACAACAAACATAATTGCTGGATTAATTCATTAGTAAAATATCATGACTCAATGTGCAAAAATACAATCATCTCATGATTGGCTTTTGGGCATAACACTAGCAATCTCCCACTTGCACTAAAGCTAATCATCCATGTATCTAATACCGATGGACCTAGAATGGCTATCATGCTTTTGCTGCATAAGGGGCTTTGTCAGTGGATCAGCAATGTAGCTATCTGTCAAAGTCCTACATATCCTTACATCACCCCTCTCAATGATCTCCCTGATGAGATGATAGCGTCAGAGTATGTGATTGGATCGCTGGTGAGATTGAGGTTCCTTAGCCTGTGCGATTGCTCCATTATTGTCACAATAGAGCTCTATCGAGTCAGCAATGCTTGGAACCCCAAGTTCAGTGATGAACTTCTTGATCCAAACTGCCTCCTTCGCAGCATCAGAGGTGGCAATGTACTCAGAGTCTGTTGTATAGTCAGCTACTGTCTCTTGCTTTGAACTCTTCCAACTCACAGCACCACCACCAATACAAAACACATAACTAGATTGCGATCTAAAATCATCCTTATCGGATTGGAAGCTTGCATCGGTGTAACCCCTTACAACGAGCTCATTGATGCCCAGCAGCATCTTCATTGAGTGACATTGTGACTTCTGGAGGGACTTCCTGAGAGGGAGAACGCCTGGAGCCCAGATTTCCCAGGGGAGTGTGCCTGAAAAGCTCAAAAGAGAGGGTTAGGAGGTCCCCGGGGTGTTTTTCTGGGGAGGAGCCTCCGACGCCCAAGTCAGTGTCCTGAGAAGGTAAAGGGGAAGCACTAAGGTTTTAGTGGCCTTGCCTGTTTGTGTTTTCTCAAGGAGAGGGGCCTGATCAAGGATCGATCCTTTGCCAGGGTTTGTTTCCTGGTATTTATAGGAGTGTCCAGCCCGTTCAGATCATGACACGTGTTCGGTCAGATCTTTTCTGTACCTTTGGGCGTAGGGGACAAGTAGCTGTTTGCAGGCTCCTCGAGCCTTGGTCCGAGACAGGTCGTGACAAGACCTGGACGGCGTCGGCGTGTCAGATCGCCGTTTGAGGCAGCATGTAGCGCCTGTGGGCGACATGTCAGAGGCTCCTTAAATGCTCATGCCGTACTCCCGAGGTCCTCTGGGCGAGGTCGTCTTTGACACAGATGCCCTTCCTCGGGAGCTATGCTCATGGTTTCGGGGAGTTCCCTGGTTCGGAGGTTCCGCCTTCGGGGAGATCCTCTTCTGCTTGCAATAGTCAGTTCTTCATATCCGAAGGCGATCCACCCGGTCCCCCCGGGGGAGCCGGCAACATCTTTGAAATCCCTGGCGTACTAGCCGAAGTCCCAAGTTCGAGGCTCTTGACTTCGCTCCCTCCGAGGTCAGTGATAGCGCCTCTTTCGGATGACGCCAGGCTTCCCGATCACACTTTCGGCAGGAAGTATGTTCTGAAAGAGGCGATAGCCCTTCGGCTATCACAAGCCCCCCTCCAAAAAGCCGAAGTGGAAGCTTCGGTTTGTCGGCTTCCGGAGGGCGCCCCTCGGGGCCTTGGGGGTAATACCTTTTTCCGAAGATGCACCTTTTGTCCGAAGACATTGGCTCTTCAGCCATAGCCTGTCTTTTGGTGTCTTCGAGGTAACCTACTTCTTTCCTTTTGCAGGTCTGTGAAATGTCGCGTCTCGTAACCAGGCGTGTCAGTCTGGAGCGGCGCGCCATTTGTCAGAAAGCGTGTCCCTCTTTTGGCGCGATGGCTGACACGTGGCAGCTAGTTATTGGCGGGGGCTGCATCGGACATAGCGGGCGCGCCTTTTTATGCGCCCCGAGCAGTTATGGCGACTGTTCGCCTTCGCGGAGTACTTATGACGCCGGTTCGCCTACCCTCCTCGGCCTATATATACATTTGTCCCGTCATAACCTCCTTTTGCTTCTGCTTTTGCTTCCCTCTACCTTTCAACTGTTTTTGCGTTTCCTTCTGCTTTTTGCGGCGGTGCTATTTGACGCAGTGTTTTCCGGCAACTTTTCGCGACGGCGACTTCAAACCCAGATTTTGGCAAATCATTTGGTGGGTTTTTGATTTCCAGAGTCCTCTGATTTTTAAAGTTTTCCCGAAGTCATTTTTTACCTTTTTCCGAAAGCACTTTCCAGCCGACCATGCCTATTCCTGAGAGTTGGCACCCTCTTTTGTCTCACCCTTGCTGCACCACTTCTGAAAAATTAGAAAAATGGAAGACCAAGTTCTTCCTTCCCTCGTACGCCATTACCAGGTTGCCACGTTCGGACCAATTTAGCTTTTCGAACCGTGGTGACGAGGTTACCGTTTTCCGGACCCAGCTGAAGGCCGGACTTCGGTACCCTCCTCCGAAGATGATTTGCGACTTTTGCCAGTTCCATGGCATTGCCGTAAATCAACTTCCGCCGAACTCGTATTGCTATTTTAACGCCTTCCTCTGCATGTGTGGCGTCTTCAAAATAGAACCCCACTTCGTTATCTTTATGCAGTACTATAAGCTCTTCGTGGTCCCGAAGGGTGGCTTTTACTTTATGCTACCTCGGGGATCCGGGAGCAAAAAGTATATGTTCACCTTTGCCACTAAGGACAGCTGGCGAGGGTGGCAACAAAAGTTTTTCTTTCTGAAGATGGAGGAGGCCTGGTCGCACGTTCCGACCAAGTGGGCTCGGGGAAGGCTGGAGATGGACGTCGTAGATCCGAGGATAATGCTGACTCCCGAGTTGGCTCCCGTATTCGCGGACTTCGATAGACGTATCCGCGCCGTCTCCGACTGGGGTTCCGAGGTCCCTTCGCGCTCTCTCTACCCCTTCCCCATCAATTGGAAGCTGATGACCGAGGAGGTTCTTCGGGAGTTAGGGGTAGTGAAGGAGCACAAGACAGACCTCGGGATGCCGGCTCCTGCCATCGCTGGGAAGGATTCCTGGTTGGTGAAACTCCTTCGGGAGGAAGTTACTTACGAAACTTTTTATGAGCGTAAGTTATCTCCGAATCCCTTTGTTATAATTTTCACCTTGGACTCACGCTGATGTCTTCTTTCTTTTCCAGAGATGGGCGACGACACTGCTGCTTTTTACAAGTCCCTTTTCCTCGGTCAATCCGAGAAGGGTGAGCAAACGAAGAAGGCCGCCTCCCGAAGGCGGAAAGCGACTGGTGCTGGTCCTTCCTTGGCTAAACGAGCAAGGAAGACTGTTCATCCTCCTCCGCCGGAAGTTCTTGAGGAGGTAAGCGAAGAGCCCGAAGCTGCCGCCGCTCCGCCGCCCGAGGTTGCTGTCGACGTCCCTCCTCGGAGTCCTACTTCGTCGCCTGCTCTTCTGGGTGCCCTGGTGGAGGCTCCTTCTGCCGAGGAGCGGCGTAAAAGCAAAGGCAAGGGGGTTTCTACCGAGGAGGTCTCGGACTCCGATGATGACGTCGCCGAGGTGCCGCCAGGTTCGCTTTCTCAGACAAACTGTGATGCCTTTACTTTTTTGAATTTTGAGATTTACTTGTCTTGACCAGCTTCTTGTTTTGCCGTGTAGGGGAGTTACTTACTCCGGGTTGGGCAGCCGAGCACGCCCGGAAGCGAGCCCTTCGGGATGCCCATATCCCGAAGGGGAAGATCCCGAAGGAGCCTTTCTGGTCATTTACGGAGGACATGAATTTGTACTCCAGAGACTGCCAGCAAATGGCCAAAGAGATCTCGAAGGGGATGCTTACTGAGGCCTCCTTTAGGGCCATTGCGGAGGCTCACCCGGGCGATGATTCCCTCGCCATGAAAGTTTTCGAGCACGCTGCCAAGGTATGCTTCACGCCTTTCTTTTTTCCTTTTGATTTCCTCTAAGTGTTTGGCTCTTTTTTTTTTTTTTTTGCCTTACTGACTTTGCCTTTATTTCTTTGCAGCTGCTGGGGTAAGCTAGTTTCCTCAAAGTTTGAGTGGCGAGGCAGGCGGCGTTCCGAGTCTAGGCCTTAGAGGTCATAGAAAAAACTAAGGCCACGTGCTCGGAATTGACTGCCAAGAACACGCAGCTGGCTCAAGCTACAGAGAAGGAGGTTGCTGCCGTTCGGGAGGAGTTCCTGAAAGAAAAAAAAGAACTTTTGAAGGATTCCTCCCAGAAGATTTCTGACCTCGGCTCCCAGGTGGCGGAGCTGATTTCGGCAATCGAAGCGCATCAAAATGAGAACTCAGAGTCTGAGGCTCTCCTGGTGAAGGTGCTTGCTGAGAAAGCCACTCTCCAAGCTGAGGTCGATTCTTTGAAGAAGGAGTCGAAGAAGAAGAAGATGAAGGCACTGAAGAAGGAGGTCGCAGATCTGAAGAAGGACCTTGACGCCCTTGGGG